>PVJC01024943.1:0-25136 GCA_004026665.1 Murina feae | reverse complement strand
GAAGGAAAAGGGGAGGGTGGGCAGGGGTAAAGATAAAGGAAAGAAGGAATGTGGGAAGGGAAGGAGGGTAGTAGAAAAACAGGAAGAATGATGATGGAACAGAAGTAGGAAATAAGGAGGAAAGAAAAGTTTATAAATGATGAGTCAGTAGGAAAAGTGTTACATAAAGGAGAAAAACTGTGTGAGAAGAAGAAGCCAATAAGGAAGTCAAATACAATTGTGTGTGAAGAAGATAAGATTAAAAAAGAAAGTTAATAGGGGTGACCAGGCCGATAGAGGAGGGCAGTTAGGGATATCAGGCAGGCAGGCAGGTTAGCGGTTAAGAAACAGAGGTCCTAGATTGTGAGAGTCCCCAAGAACTCCATATTGGAGAAGGTGCAGGTCGGGCTGAAGGACCATCCCCCTGCACCCCCCACCCCCGTGCACGAATTTCGTGCACCGGGCCCCTAGTATATAATATTGTGCATTTGTCAAAAACCCATTGAACTTTACAGTACTAAAAGCAAACCTTGATGTATGCAAATTTTTTCAATGTGGAAATTTGAGGTGGGATAGAGAATTTCAGAAAAGAATGCAGAATATGAGAAAAAATAAACTAACTTTAGCCCTGGCCAGTATGGCTTAGTTGGTTGAAGCACTGTCCTGTGCACTGAAGAGTTCCAGGTTCAATTCCCAATCAGGGCACATACCCAGATTGTGGTTGGACCCCAGGTCTCGACACTTACGGGAGGCAACCAATCGATGTTTTACTGTCACATCGATGCTTCTCTATCTCTCCCTCTCCCTTCCTCTCTCTCTCTAAAATCAATAATTTTTTTAATAAATGTCTTACAAATGTATGAAAAAATTCATTGGGGATAAAGGTGTTGATGAGTGGAGTTTGCAAAACAAAACAAAATAACTGCACATGCAGTACTATATTCTAGCTGATAAAGCTGTACTTCACAAGGGTACAAGTTAACATTTCTAATACTCCTATACATGTATACTTAAATTGAACAATCATGCAATTGATGGTGAAAGGTGGAAGCTACAGTTCTCAATGTTAGAGTGAAAGCTTATAGATAAGCAATGATCCACGTGTTTATAGATTAGTGTTGAAGATATCAATATGAATTCATGTTTAGTTTAACATAGATTCAGATGATTACATGTGGAAATATTTATAGACTAGAAGCCTGGTGCATGAATTCGTGCATGGGTTGGGTCCCTCGGCCTGGCTGGTGATGGAGGCCAATGGGGGGGCTGAGGGGGACAGGGACCAGCCAGGAGGGGGGGAGGGACCGGCTGGCCAGTGGGGAGGGACCGAGGGAGGTTGGCCAGCAGAGGGGAGAGACCACAGAAGGTTGGCCAGCCACCTAGGGGAAGGTCATCAGGAGGTTGGCCAGCCAGCCAGGGGGAGAGACCACAGAAGGTTGGCCGGCCATGGGAGGTTGGCTCTGGGAGCACACTGACCACCAGCTGACAGCTCAAGCATTGAGCGTCTGCTCCCTGATGGTCAGCGCGTGTCATAGCAACTGGTCGACCAGTCATTCGGTCATTTGGTCGGTCAGTCGCTTAGGCTTTTATATATATAGAATATATGTATATATACACACGTTAGCATACGAATGTGTATTTCCCTGCTCTGTCATCTGAAAAGGCCTAGAAGCAATGGCACCACAGTAGCAATGAGCACACTAGCACAGACCCTGGTTTCTAATACCATTCTCTAGTTAAGGACACCAGGATTCCTTGGAGAAATAGCTAATTCCAGACTGGGGCAGAAAATACACAAGATGGTCATGGAGCATCTTATAGAACCAGAAAGTAGGGCAGTGCTAAAACAGACAACATCCAACATCAGTTCCCAATGGCCAAAGCTAAAATAACTGAGCAGCAAAATATAATAATATTGAATTATAATCCAAGGTATTAAACAAAAACAACCTATGAGTTCACACAGACATGAATAACTGAATAAATAAAGTAAAAGATAAAAATCTCCCATACAAAATAATTCCAAATAATTTATACAGCAACTACACCCTCAGTGGGGTGGGGTATAGCACCCACTTCTTCTTAAGTATAGGCCACATTTAATAACTTCTTTCCAAAGACTATATGGTGTGAAAAGGAAGGGGAGAAAAATAACCTTACCTGTGGAAAATTTTGACAAAAAAATACTTCATCAGATCAAGATCAATAGTAATAAATCAAGTTGATAGTTTATAACTTTGATATGTGTTGTAAATCACTTTTTGCCTCTATGGTCTTCCTCCCAAAAGTCTATAACCAGAGTCCAACCATGAGAAAAACATCAGGCAAATTCCAACACAAGGTCATCGTATAACACCTGACCCTTATGCCTCCAAACTGCCATATATTAAAAATCAAGGAAAGTCTGAGAAAATATCAAAGCCAGAGAAGCACAAGGAGAAATAACTACTAAGTATAATGTAGTATCCTGGATGAGATCCTTGAAGAAAAAAAAGGACATGAGGTAAAAAGGTAAGGAATTCTGAATAAGGTATTGACTTAGTTAATAATGTATCAATATTGGTTCATTAACTGTGAAAAATTCATGATATTAATATAAGATGTTAATAATAGGGAAAACCAAGTATGGAGTATAAAGGAACTCTACTTTCTTCACAATACTTCTGCTAAGTCTAACACTGTTCTAAAAAAAAAAGTTTGGCTCAGTGGATAGAGCATCAGCCTGTGGACAGAAGGGTCCTGGGTTCAATTCTGGTCAAGGTCATGTACCTCAGTTGCAGGGCCCTCCCCAGCCCGGGTCCTAGTTAGGGTGCATGCAGGAGGCAACAAATCGATGTGTTTCTCTCACATCAACGTTTCTCTCTATCTCTCTCTTTTCCACTCTCTCTAAAAATCAATGGAAAAATAATCCTCGCGTGAGGATTTGAAAATAAGTAAGTTCATTTGCCCCAGCCACTGTTGCCAAGTGGTTAGAGCCTCAGCCGATGCACTGAAGGGTCACAAGTTCAACTCCCAGTCAAGGGCATGTACCTGGGGTTGCGCGTTTGCTCCCTGCCGCCCCCCACATCAGGGCACATGTCAGAGGCAACCAGTGTCTCTCTCATATCAATGTCTCTCTCTCTCTCTCTGTCTCCCTCTCCCTCTCCCTCTCTCGCTCTCGCTTTCGCTCTCGCTCTCTCTTCTCTCTCTCTCTCTCTTCCCCTTCTACTCTCTGAAAAGCAATAGAGAAAATATCCTTGATGAGATTAACAAAAAAAAAGTTAAAAATAAGAATAAAAATATTCATTAAAAATAAGAATAAAAATAAATTAACTATATTTCTACATACTACAAATGGATGTGTGAATACCAAAATTCAAAACACAGTGTATCATTTAAAATTGCCCCCAAAATTAAAATACTTAGGCATAATTCTAAGAAAACCAGACAGGTTTTATGCTGAAACTTACAAGTGCTGATTATAGAAATCAATAAATGAGAGATATACAATATACATGGATTGGAAGACTATCCATGGACATAGATAAAGATGTCCATTTTCTTCAGGTTAATGCAACTCCTATCAAAATCCCAGCAAGAGGTTTTATAGATATAGACCAGATCATTCTAAAAGTTATAAGGAAAAGCAAAAGCACTAGAATAGCTGTATTATTTCCTTTGGATGCAGTAACAACTTACCACAAACTGGCTTAAAACAACAAGAAACTTATTCCCTCAATGTCTGTAGTCCAACAGTCCAAATTAGTATCACTGGGCTGAAATTAACATCTTGGCAGGGTTACTACACTCCCTCCAAAGTCTCCAGGAAAGAATTCTTTTTTGCCTATTCCAGCTTCTGGTGGCACTGGCACTCCTTGGCTGATGGCAACTGGCACTCCTTGGCTTATGGCCACATCACTCCTATCTTTGAGGCCAACATTTTTGTATTCCTCTCTGTTCTACCTTCTCTGTGTGTAGTGCCTCCTCTGCCTCTCCAATGAGATCTGTGATTGCATGTAGGGTCCAGGATAATGTTCTAATCTCAAAACCCTTAATTTAATCATATCTTCAAAGACCTTTTCTTCAAAAAGCTAACATTTAAACATTCCAGGGAGTAGGATCTGAAATCTTTGGTGGGTATTTTTTTCAGTCTACTACAATAGCTAAAACAATTTTGAAAAAGAATAATAAAGTGGGAGAATTTCAAGACTTACGATATTGCTATAACAATCAAGGCTGTGTGGTATTAGAGAAAGGACAGACATACAGGGTGACATTTACGAGAGTTTATTCTTGTATTATTAATTATTGTATTATTTTCCATATGAACAACTGTAAACCTGTTTGACCACTCTGTATATGGATGAAACAGAAATACACCCACACAAATATGGATATCTGATTTTTGACAAATGTGTACAAGGAATTTATTATAGGAAAGACAGCCTTTTAAGCAAACAGTACTGTAATAATTAAATATCCATAAGCCAAAAAAAATGATAAGTAAACCGTGACTTAACCTCACAGCTTATATAAAAACTAGAGGCCCAGTGCACGAAATTCATGCACAGGGTGAGGGGGGTCTCCTCAGCCCAGTCTGCACCCTCTCCAATCCTGAAACCCTCAGGGGATGTCTGACTGCTGGTTTAGGCCTGATCCCGGGATCGGGCCTAAACCAGCAGTCAGACATCCCTCTCACAATCCTGGACCACTGGCTCCTAATCACTCACCTGCCTGCCTGCCAGATCGCCCTATGCAGTCTGCTTGCTCAGTCATTTGGTCATCCCTCACTAACCCCCCTGCCAGCCTGGTCACCCCAAGCAACCTACTTGTTCAGTCGTTTGGTCATCCCTCACTAACCCCTCAGCTGGCCTGGTCATAGGCAGCCATATTGTGAGGGCATGATGGTCAATTTGCATATTAGCTATTTATTACATAGGATGGATCATAAATTCAAATATAAAATGTAAAACTATAAACTTTTGGGGGGGAAAATCTTTAGGATTCATTCAGGCCTACTGTGATCAACTCAGCTAGGCCAGATATTGGTGTAACATTATTCTGGAGGTTTCTGTAAGAGTGTTTTTAGATTTATAATTAACATTTAAATAGACGGACTTTAAGTAAATCAGATTGCCCACCCCCTTAATATGGAAGACCTCATCCAATCAGTTGAAGACCTGAATAGAATAAAAGACTGCCACTTGCCCCTTGCAAGAATAAATTCTTCCAGTTGACCTTCAGATTTGAACTTCAACACTAGCTCTTCCCTGGGTCTTCAGCATATTATCCTACTCTGCAGATTTTGTACTTTCCAGCCTTCATAATCACATAAGCTAATTTCTTAAAATAAATGTCTCTCTACATGCACACACACACTCTATTGGTTCTGTTTCCCTGGAGAAACCTAATAGAGCTATGCAATGAGTTCTTACACTTGACACAAAAGCATAATCCACAAAAGGAAAAGTAAATTGAACTTCAAAATTAAAAACTTTTACTCTGCAAAAGAATCTGCTTAAGAGGATGAAAACACAAGCTACACATTAGGAGAAAATATCTGCAAACGATGTATCTGACAAATGACTATATCTGGACTATATAAAGAACTCTCCAAATTCAACTGTACAAAAACAGACCAATTAGAAAATGGGCAAAAAGACATAAAGAGACATTTCAATGAAAAGGATCTATTGATGGCAAATAAACTCATGTAAAGATGTTCGACATCAATAGCTATCTGGGAAATACAAATTAAAATCGTGAGATATTACACACCCACCAGAATGGCTCAAATAAAGAAGTAACACCACCAAATGCTGGTGAGCATGCAGAGAAATTGGATCACAAACATTGTTGGTAGGAACATAAAATGAACTAGAACACAGTTTGGTTGTCTCTTAAAAAATTAAATATGCAACTACCATCAGCAATTATACTCGTGGGCAATTATGCCAGAGATATAAAAAGTTATATTCACACAAAACTTGTGCAGAAATGTTTATATATAGTACCTTTGTTTGCGACAGCCAAAAATTGGAAACCCAGATGTTCTTCAATGGGCGAAATGGTGAAACAAAGTTTGGTACATCCATACCACAGTCAGCAATAAAAAGAACAAATACTAATTCACACAACAAACAGAATCTCCAGAGAATTATACTGAATGATAAAGCCAATTCCAAAAGATTATATAGTATACGACTACCTTAGATAACATTCTTGAAATACCAAAAAATTTTAAATGGAGAGTATATCATTGGTGACCAGGGGTTAATGAAGGGTGGGGAGTGGGAGGGAAAAGAGTGTGGCTATAATAGGAAACCATAAATGATCCTTATGATGATGGAAATGCTTAATATCTCTACTGTACAAGGTAAGTATCCTGATTGTGATATCATAGTTTTGCAAGACATTTAGGTGACTTGGTGGAGTCATAAGACATTAAAATAGCTTAAACAATGAGTGAGAAATGAGCAAATGCAGAGAAATAAATCTATATAACTCTTTCCATAAGTTGCCAGTAAAGGGAAAGGGTAATATTTGTAAGTGATACTCAGAGGTTGAAAGGTATCATTGAAGAGCTTTACTAAGATGGGAAACTCAGGAGCAAATTTAAATACTGATGAAAAAACTTAGTAAATACTGAGTCTACAGCCACATGAGTACAATGCAATATAACTTTTAGCAAAAGGTTTGTGGAAGAAAGGGAAAAGCAAATACAAGAGACTGCCCTTTGATAGGAGAGAGAACACTTGCATTATACTGGGGATAATGATGATTGCTGATCAGATGTACTTACAGATTTGATGGTGAAAACAGTAATAGAAATAATAATCCTAGCTATTTGGCTCAGTGGGTAGAGCACCGACCTGTGGACTGGAAGGTCCCAGGTTCAATTCCGGTCAAGAGCATTTTTTTCCCTCACATCGATATTTCTCTCTGTCTTTCCCTCTCTCTTCCACTCTCTAAAAATCAATGGAAAGAAAAAGAAAATATCCTCAGAAATTGAATCAGTCATCAAAAAGCTTCCAGCAAACAAGAGCCTAGGGCCAGACGACTTCACAGGGGAGTTTCACCAAACATTCAAAGAAGAACTAAAGCCTATCCTCCTCAGACTATTGCAAAAAATTTGAAGAGGGCCCTGACTGGTTTGGCTGCGTGGATAGAGCATCGGCCTGCGGACTGAAGGGTCCCGGGTTCAATTCCAGTCAAGGACATGTACCTTACTTGAGAGCACATCCCCAGTGGGGGGTGTGCAAGAGGCAGCTGATCAATGTTGCTCTCTCATCTATGTTTCTAACACTCTATGCCTCTTCCTTCCTCTCTGTAAAAAATCAATAAAAAATTTTTTAAAAAAAATTTGAAGATGAAGGAATACTTCAACGCTCATTTTATGAAGCTAGCATCACCCTAATACCAAAACCAGATAAAGACAAAAAAAAAGAAAGAGAATTACAGGCCAGTATCACTCATAAATACAGATGCCAAAATCCTCAACAAAATTCTAGCAAACCAAATGCAACATTACATCAGAAAGATCATACACCATGGCCAAGTAAGATTTATCCCGGAGATGCAAGGATAGTACAATATCTGCAAATCAATAAACGTGATATATCACTTTTAAAAAATAAGTCATGTCAACTGATGCAGAAAAAGCATTTGACAAAACCCAACACGCTTTCTTAATAAAAACCCTCAGCAAAGTGGGAATAGAGGGATCATACCTCAACATAATAAAAGCCTTATATGACAAACCTGTAGCCAACATCATGCTTAATGAACAAAAACTAAAACCATTTCACCTGAGAATGGGAACAAAACAGGGATGCCCACTTCCGTCACTCCCATTTGACATAATACTTGAAGTTCTAGCCAAAGCAATCAGACAAAAAGAAGAAATAAAAGGTATCAAAATTGGAAAAATAAGAAGTAAAACTGTCCTTATTCGCAGATAACATGATACTGTACATAGAAAACCCTGAAGACTCCATCAAAAAATTATTAGACTTAATAAATGAATTTGACGATGTAACAGGATACAAAAATTAACACCCAGAAATCTATGGTCTTTTTATACAGCAACTAGAGACCCAATGCACGAAATTCGTGCAAGGGCCTCAGCCCTCGTTGCCCTAGCTGCCTCGCAGCCCCAGCTGCCTCGAGGCCCCAAGACTCCACCCCCACTGGTCATTCCCCAAGATCCTTCTGCCTTTCGGACTAATTAGCAAATTAGCTCTTTATTATATAGGAGGACAGTGAACTTACAGAAAGGGAGATTAAAAAAACAATCCCATTTACCATTGCACCAAAAACATATAGATTAGGAATAAACTTAACTAAGGTGGTAAAAGACTTGTACTCAGAAAACTAAAGGACACTGAAAAAAGATGTAGAGTAAGACATCCCATATTCATGGATTGGTAGAATCAACATCATGAAAATGTCCATAATACCCAAAGCAATCTATAGATTCAATGCATTCTCCATTAAAATACCAACGGCTTATTTCACAGACCTAGAACGAACTCTCCAAAAATTCATCTGGAAAAAAAAAAAAAAGACCCCAAATAATTGCAGCAATCCTGAGAAAGAAGAACAAAGTAGGAGGGATCTCAATACCAGAAAACAAGCTATATTACAAAGCCACATTTCTCAAAACTGCCTGATACTGGCACAAGAACAGACATATAGACAAAGGGAATAGGATAGAGAACCCAGAAATTGACCCAAACCACAATAATCAATTAATATTTGACAAAGGAGGCAAGAACATACAATGAAGCCAAGACAGTCTCTTCAATAAATTGTTGGAAAAGTTAGACAGATACATGCGAAAAAATGAAACTAGACCCAATTTACATCATACACAAAAATAAACTCAACAAGGAAAAAGGACTTAATTTAAGATGAGAAACCTTAAAAATCTTAGAGGAATCCACAGGCAGCAAAATCTCAGACATATGCCGAAGCAATATCTTCACTGATACAGCTCCTAGGATAATGGAAACTAAGAAAAAATAAACAAATGGGACTACATCAAAATAAAAACCTTCTGCACAGCAAAAGAAACCACCAACCAAACAACAAGAAAGCCCACTGCATGGGAGAACATACTTGCCAATGTTATCTCTGATAAGGATTTAATCTCCTACATTTACAGGGAACTCATACAACTTAACAAAAGGAAGATAAATAATCAATCAAAACAATGGGCAACGGACCTAAATATATACTTTTCAAAAGAGGACATGCAGAAAGCCAAGAGATTTATGAAAACGTGTTCAAAGTAACTAATAATCCAAGAGATGCTAATCAAAACGACAATGCAGTACCATCTCACACCTGTTGGAATAGATATCATCAACCAAACAACAAATGACAAGTGCTGGCGAGGATGCAGATAAAAAGGAACCCTCATGCACTGCTGGTGGGAATACAGTCTAGTGCAGCCACTGTGGAGAACAGTATGGAGTTTCCTCAAAAAAACTAAAAATGGAACTCCCATTTGACCCAGCAATCCCACTTCTAGGAATATAGTCCCAAGAAACTAGAAATACCAATCAGAAAGGATATATGCACTCCTATGTTCATAGCAGCACAATGTACCACAGCTAAGATTTGGAAACAACCTAAGTGGCCACTGGCAGATGAGTGGATTAGAAAACTAGGTGGTACACTGAGGTACATTTACACAATGGAATACCACCCTGCTATGAAAAGGAAGGAACTTCTACCATTTGCAACAGCATGGATGGACCTGGAGAATATTATGCTAAATGAAATAAGCCAGTCAGAGAAAGATAAATATGACATGATCTCACTCATTTGTGGAATATAATGAACAACATAAACTGATGAACAAAAACAGATCCAGAGACAGAGAATCATCGATCAGACCATCAAACCTCAGAGGGAAGGCAGGGGAGAGTGAGGGTAAGGGGGAGAGATCAACCAAGGAACTTGTATGCATGCATATAAGCATAACCAATGGACACAAAAACCAGGGGTGGTGAAGGCATGAGCCAGGGTGGTGGGTTGGGAGTGAGTTGAAGGAACAATGTGGGGGGGGGGGTAAGGACACACATGTAATACCTTAATCAATAAAGAAAAATGTGGGGGGGGGGGGACAAATAAAATAAAGTAATAATAATCCTATCTAATAAAAGAGTAATATGCAAATTAGGTGTCACTGCATCACAAAGATGGCCACCCCCATGGCCACAAGATGGCGGCGCCTATAGCCACAAGATGGTGGCGCCCAGTCCGCCTCAGCCCCACCACTGAAGTGGTCAGGCCTGTTAGCCAAGGCAGGTGGCAGGGGAGGCGGGGGGCCCGAGAGGCGGAATAGGTGATCAGAGGGGGTTGGGGGTGCCCTGCCCAAACCAGAGGCCTTCACCAGAGGCCCCAGGCATAGGCAAGGGCAGAGCCGGTGATCAGAGGGGGCAGGGGCAGAGCTGGTTATCAAAGGGGTATGAGGGTGCCCTATCCAGGGATAAGGCTGGGCCAGAGGCCTCAGGCCTGGGCTGGGGAAAGGTCGGAGATCGCAGGGGCCTGGGCTCCTCAGAGCCAGCAATCAGAGGGGCAGGGGTCTGGCAACGGGCAGAGGTGGCAATGCAGGTGTCTAGAGGTGCCCTGCCCAGGCCTGCAGCCTTGGCCAGAGGCTGCGGTGGGGCAAGGGTGGAGCCGGCGATCTCAGGGCCTGGGCAGGGGCGGAGCCTGCAAGGGCAGGGGTCTGGGCATGGGCTGAGCTGGCAATGCAGGGGTCTGGGGGTACTCTGCCCAGGCCTGTAGCCTTGGCTAGAGGCTGCAATGGGGCAGGGATGGAGTCTGCAATTGAAGGGGTCTGAGGGTCCCCTGCCTAAGCCTACAGCCTTGCCCAAAGGCTACCAGTGGGGCAAGGGCAGAGATGGTGATGGCAGAGGGCAGGAGCAGAGTCGGTGATCACAGAGGGCTGGGCTCTGTGAAGCTGGTGATAGGAGGGACCTGGGGGTCCCCTGCCCAGGCCTGCATCCTCGGCCAGAGCTTACAGGTCTAGGCAGTAGTGGAGCTGGGATTTGCGTGACAGGGATGGAGCCAGTGATTGGAGTGAATTACAGAGGAAACACCTTTTCTGACCGCTCATTGGCTAAGCTCCCTGTATGCCATTGGTAATATTCTTAGTAACTTGAGTAATAAGAATCCCTAAAGGCGATCTAGGGTTTTTCCACCACGCTCCTGGAGAAAAAAAATGAAGGTCCACTGCTGGAGGGCTAAGAAATGTCATATCCTGCTCTAGCCAGTTTGAATCAGTGCATAATGCCTCAGCCTGCCGACTGCTGGGTGTGGGTTCAATTTTGACGAAAGGCATGTACCTAGGTTGCAGGCTCCTCCCTGGCCAGGGCCCAGGTCAGGGCATATGCAGGAGGCAACCAATCAAAGTGTTACTCTCACTTTGATATTTCTCTCTCTTTTTCCCTTCTCTTCCAACTTCCCTAAAAATCAGTGGAAATATATTCTCAGGTGAGGATAAAAAAAACAGAAAGAAAGAAATGTCATGGCCTATGAAAGACACATTTTGAAAATGCCTGAAGAAAGTTGTCATTTTTTCATGGTGAAGGGACTGGAGTCCGTGTTGATGAAAACACTTTTGTGGCTGCGGTGACTGGCAGTGGCTGCAGCAGTGGGCTGATGGGGCTGGTGGCTTCCCTTGATTAGCCTGGTCACCTCCCATAAAGGGAGATCAGACTGCGGCTTAGGCCCGCACCGCAAAGGGAGCAGGGAGCAGGCCTAAGCCGTCAGTAGAACACAACCTGAGGGCTCCCAATATATGAGAGGGGGCAGGCTGGGCTGAGGAACCCGGCCCCCCGCCCAGGGCACAAATTTCGTGTACCGGGACCCTAGTGTGTATGTTTGTGTGTATATATATAATATATGTGTATGTATACATATAATATGTGTGTGTACACACACACACACACACACACACACACACACACACTCACTAGGGGCCCAGTGCACAAAAATTTGTGCACTCGGGAGGGTCCCTCTGCTTGGGCTGTGCCGTATCGCAGTCTGTGACCCCTCAGGGTTGTCCATCTGCTGGCATGCCTGGCCAGCCTGGGTGAGGGGCTGATGGCTGTTTGCAGGCTGGCCAAGCCCCCCAGTGTGGACCCTCACCCCATGGGGGTGTGGCCAGCCTGGGCGAGGGGCTGAGAGCTACTTGAAGGCTGGCCAAAGCTCCCATCAACCCAAGGTCCCACCAAGGCTGGCTGGAAGCAGGTTTCTGGGGTTTATTTACCTTCTATAATTGAAACTTTGTTGTCTTGAGCGGACGCCACAGCCAGCCTAGGCAGGCATTTTCCTCCATCGCTGGCTTCCTGTTTGCTCTAGCTCTGTGCCTGCCGGCCGCCATCTTGGCTGGATTTATTTGCATATCGTCACTCTGATTGGTTGGTGGGCGTCACTTGGCTGGTGGGCGTGGCTTAGGTGTAACAAAGTGAGGGTTAATTTGTATATTACTCTTTTATTAGATTAAATATATATGTATTTTTAAATCCTTGGGTGAGTATAAATAAGAAACAATAATAGTGATGGCCATTAATTTACTGAATACTTTCTGTGATAGCCAGCCCCCAAGGTGGTGCCAATGTTCTCAGATCCTGATGTATACACCCAGTGTAGTCTCTTCCCACAGAGAAGAGGGCTAAATTGCATACTAGTAAGATATGACAGTGTGAGACTTCCAAGTTCAGGCAAAAAAGATAATGCAGCTTCTACCTTGTTCTACCTTGCATTGCTCCTTTTGAGGGAAAGCTAGTCACAGCATTCAAGCATATTTGAAGAGGTTGAACTAGCACCATGTGAGTGAGACATCTTTAAAAGTACCCCCTATCAATGTTTACTGTGCTAAACCACTAAATGGTCAAACCTCGTTTCTCAAACATCTCCCATCTCAAATAATTTGCTTCTGGACTCAACAACTCTTTCATGCTGATATCTGTATGATCGGTCATGCGTCTCTCAGGCGAAAAAGGAGAGAATTCAAAGAGAATGCTCGAGTATGAGTCAGTCTACCACTGCTCACATCTCTAGATATTGTGCTGTGAATACCATATATACCAGCGTACAAGACTACCCCCAATTTTTGAGAAGATTTTCCTGGGTTAAAAAGTCCAGACGGAGATCGTATGCGGCACAAAAGGACCTGAGCGGAGACACTTGCGGTCTCCATCCGGCTCCACTGAAATGAATGGAATGCGGCCGTTTTTGAGCTTCCCCCTACTGGTATGCAGCAACCACAGATTTTCCAGTCCAGCTTGAAAGTTTCAGCACCCATTCTATAAGACAACACCTGGCATATAAGATGACCCCCAACTTTTGAGACAATTTTTCTGGGTTAAAAAGTCATCTGATATGCCAGAAAATATGGTATTTTTCATGGGTTTTTGTTGCTCCTTATTATTTTTAAATTTTCATCTTTTTACTGTGCATTTAATTTTCTTTTTGTTAAATTTTCACTTACAATTCATGCCCTTTTTGTTTTTAAAGTGTTTGTTTCTACATTAAACAGTACATTAACATATCTACTCCAATAAAAGTATAATATTGAAATTAACAGTCTCTCCGGGACACCTAAGCCACGCCCACCAGCGAAGCCACACCCATCAGCCAATCAGAGTGGTTGTATGCAAATTAACTCAGCCAAGATGGAGGCTGGCAGCCACGGAGGTGGGTGGGCGCAGGCGGTGGGACAGGTGGCAGGCTGAAGGGTGGGCGGGGTGGACAGGAAGGGCTTGGCCAGCCTGCAAACAGCCATCAGTCCCTCACCCAGGCTGGCCAGGCACGCCAGCAGGTGGACATCCCCCGAGGGGTCCCAGACTGTGAGAGGGCACAGGCCGGGCTGAGGGACCACCCCGAGTGCACAAATTATTGTACACCAGGCTCCTAGTACTGTTTATAAAAAAGGTTAAAAACAGGAAATCACTTGGGGTTCTGGAATGGATTAATTCAATTTACATTATTTCTAATGGGAAAAATGTTTTGGTTTTCGAACAGCCTTTTGGAACTAAGTTTAAGACCTGAGGTTCCAGCAATAGGTACCTAACATACATACATATGTTCCAGACATAGTTCTAAGCATATTAGATATAGTAACCCACTTAATCCTCAACAACCCCATGATCTGCAATTTAAGATGGAATTATAGGAACCATAAAGGAAACCTTTATAAACGCTGATCCAAATGGAAAGCCAGTGTAATTAACAGCTGTTAAGTGCTATTAAGTGCTATTAGCATCCTCCCCGAAGATGAAACAGTTTCTAACCCATGGCTTTTATTTTTGCTGTGAAATAGAAAGAAAGGTTACCTGATAAGACAGCAGGGAAAAACGGGTGAATCAAAGAACCAAAGATAATATAAAAGGTTTGAAGAGTTGCCATGAAGAGTAAGAGACTGGCTAGAGAAATCAAATAGAATTTCCAACAGAAGAGGTAAAGAGCCATGAAATTGCATGCCATGATTTTAAAATGACCATAATAAAAAGAATAGTTTGGCCAGTGTACCTAAATAAAAAACGAAATTTGAAGTGTGAAACAGTGGTAATGATGAAATGGAAGAGAAAAAGTACATCTTTCTCAAATCCCACTAGCTCAAAAAGGAGCCATTTATAAAAACAATTCTAAGAAACACTATATATTCTATGTCAAAATATATATATCTATATATATATATATATATATATATATATATAACAGTCCCCTTGGGAGTTCAATCGACAGGGAGTTCAATCGCTTGCTATGACATGTGCTGACCACCGGGGGTGCTGCAGAATGAAGGAAGGTCCCAGCCAGCAGTCAGCAGCCACTAGGGACCCTACCCACGCACGAATTTCATGTACTGGGCCTCTAGTATCACATAAACACTAAAGAAAAGAAAGCATACTAAGATGAATGACAGTAAACTGACAGTGCTACTTTTCATGTGGTTTTTTTTTTTAATATATTGATTTCAGAGAGGAAAAAAGAGGGAGAGGGAAATAGAAACATCAATGATGAGAGAGAATCACTGATTGGCTGCCTCCTGCACACCCCCTACTGGGGTTTGAGCCCACAACTAGGCATGTGCCCTGACCAGGAATCGAACCATGATCTCTTGGTTCATAGGTTGACACTCAACCACTAAGAACACACCAGCTGGGCATATGTAAGTGTCCTGATCTCAAACATCTGAAGTTTTTCTAGAAAATGTTACCTTTTTCCCATTTCCATTCAAAATATCTCACACAAAAATTAAAACCTAGAAAAAGAATATACTAGTTCCATTATAATCAGATTACACCTAAGTGCAGCCATACAATTATTTACTAACTCAACCTGATGAATAAATCTTACAAGCCCTGACTCAGTGGATAGAGCGTCGGCCTGTGGACTCAAGGGTCCTAGGTTCGATTCCGGTCAAGGGCATGTACCTTGGTTGCAGGCACATCCCCAGTGGGGAGTGTGCAGGGGGCAGCTGGTCAATGTTTCTCTCTCATTGATGTTTCTAGCTCTCTATCCTTCTCCTTCCTCTGTAAAAAATCAATAAAATATATTTTTTAAAAAATCTTACAACAGAGCTTTAGGCAAAAAATGTATCACATTTTTTTTATTGACTAGAGACCCAATGCATGAAATTCGTACATGGGGGGAGGGCCTTAACCCCATCCTGTACCCTTTCCAATCTGGGAGCCTTTAGGGGATGTCGGACTGCCAGCAGGTAGACATCCCTCTCGCAATCCGGGATTGCTGGCTCCTAATCTCTCGCCTGCCTGCCTGCCTGCCTGATCACCCCTAATCCCTCTGCCTGCTTGCCTGATTGCCCCTAACTGCCCCCCTGCTGGCCTGATCACCCCTACCTTGCCCCCCTGCTGGCCTGATCATCTCTAACCACTTCTGCCTCAGCCCCCAGGCTAAGCCGCAGTCTGGCCTCCCTCTGCCAGAGGCAACCTGGCCCATCAGGGGAAGGCACCCCCCGCCCCCCCCGCCATTACCCCGCTGCTGCTGCTGCCCCTGGCAGCCATCTGAGGCTTGCCTGAGCCTCTGGCCGGCCCTCCCAATGGCAGCCACCATCCACACCTTGCCTGAGCCTCAGGTAGACACTGTGGCTTTGTCCAGGAGGATGTCCAGATGGTCATCTGGAAGACACCTGCCCTAATTAGTATATTACCCTTTTATTAGTGTACTAGAGGTCCGATGCACGCAATTCATGCATGGGTAGGGTCCCTAGGCCTGGCCAGTGATCAGGATATATCTGTGGGGCAACCAGCAGGGTAATGGTGGAGGGGGAGGCGCCTGCTGGCACCCACCTTGGCTGGCCTGGGGTCTGCAGGCCAGGGGCAGCTTCTGCATTGAGTCTGCCCCCTGGTGGTCAGTGCGCATCATACCAACCCATTGTTCTACCGGTTGTTTGGGCCATTTAGTTGATTTGCATATTAGGTTTTTATTATATAGGATAGATTTTAGAGAGAGAGGAAGGCAGAGGGGGAGGGAGGGACAGAGGGAAGGAAGGAAGGGAGAAATAGGGAGAGGGAGAGAGACGAGGGAGAGAGACAAGGGAGAGAGAGGGAGAGAAAAACATCTATTTGCTGTTCCACTTATTTATGCACTCATTGATTGATTCTTATATGTGCCCTGATCAGGGATCAAACCCGCAATCTTGGCATTTTCAACTGCACTTAAATTAGACTTTTCCAAATATAGGGTGTCCCCAAAAAAATGTATACACACTTTAACAGCTGATAACTAGCTTAATTTTGAAAATGAGTTTTATGTTAATAAGCACTGACTTTACAATCATTCAAAGTATACATTTTGGGGGGACACCCTATACATTTAAGTTTCAATTTCAGGCATATGCTTTTAAAATCACTTCACTAAACCTGATTAATAAACTGGCATAAACTAATCTCAAAATAAAGTTAGATAAGGAAAAATTTTAGAAACCAAACCATAGACACATAAATTTTTTTCCAAGCAATGCAAATAAGCATGGATACATAGACACTTAAGACACAAAAGTGCATGAATGGAGGTAAAGATTTGTGAGCTTTATGTTTTTCTTAATAATCCAGGTTAATAAATAAGTTTTGTACAAGAGTTAGTGGTTTAAAAAAAAAAAAAAAAAAAAAAAAGAGTTAGTGGTTAAGCCCTGACTGGTTTGGCTCAGTGGACAGAATGTCGGCCTTCGGACTGAAAGGTCCCAGGTTCGATTCTGGTCAGGAGCATGTGCCTTGGTTGCGGGCACAACCCCAGTAGGAGGTGTGCAGGAGGCAGCTGATTGATGTTTCTCTCTCATCAATGTTTCTAAGTCTCTATCCCTCTCCCTTCCTCTCTGTAAAAAATCAATAAAATATATTTAAAACAAAAAAGTTAGTGGTTAATATTCCAGTGACATCTTTCCCCATACATCCATTATTACTTGGAAACTTATCAGAAACTAGTCAAAATGAGTACTGCTAGAAAACAAACTTCTTCTAATAAGAGAAATATCATCATGGGGTAAATTAAGTAAGATCTTTCTATCTCATGCATAATCAATAGAGAGAAAATTTTTTTCCACACATAAAGTAATTCTAGTCCTGTAAACGTTCAAGAATTATGGAAACCATAAAGTGAACTCAACAAATTATTTACCATATCCTCTATCTCTTTAATTCAGGATGAAACCCATGTATTTTGTAAACATAAAGTAAAACAAATGATTCTTAATTCTTACAAAGATTTTTTAATTAAAGTAAAATCTGTAATTAATATTTTTATTAAGGTACAAGTATTCCATTGTTCTACTTTTAATCTTACCCTTATCTGTTCCGTGGAGCTGCTGCTAAGTTCATCACCGGACTCAGAATCTTGATGGGCCTTTTCTGAAACTTCTGTTGAATCACAAGACTGTTCCTGGGAGAAGCTAGTTTTCTCTATGTCCAAGAACTCTGGACCGGGAAAGTGACCAAATAAGCGCGTCCTGTTCTGGCTGGAAACTTTAGGTGAATGTGAATCATTACTAAACTTTCCATTATTGTGGGTGAGGTCCAGGCTTAGGTTGACAGTTTGACTTGGATCATAATTCGGTCCAAAATTCTGATTGGCATCACGAATAAGACCTGTTCCTTGAGTAGACAATGATGGCTTTCCAAAACTTGAAAGCTCAGGCAATTTGTTCACATTTTCTGTTGATCTCTGAAGATGCAGACTCTGGATCACTTTCATAGAATTATTTGGCAGTCCAGCTGCCTGTTTAACAGGCGGCATCAAAGCTTTGCGGGCGACTTCCTTAACATATTGGGCTGGCACATAAAATGCTTTAGAATTCTCATCTGGTTTGACTTGCCACCAGTCATCATTCGTCTTTTTCACCAATATGTATCGTTCCCCTTGTTTTATCACAATCTTTCTGTCCTTTGCTTCATATTCATAATCATATTCCACTTCGATATACACTTGTCCTGAAACAATCTTGCCACTTCTGTCAGCCATTTTTATTCAATAATATTCACCTCTCAAAAAGCATGGTATGCCACATGATTGCCTTATGTCTTGTTGGATTAATATGGCTATTGTTATTTAAACAGAAGAACAGAATGAAGAAACAAGTTAATAGAGTCTGGATTTTTTATATTTACACAGAAGCATCACATAATACAAGCCATTTATTACCTGCAAATCTCAAACTCAGAAAGTAAACATGAATCTAATGTTTTCTATTGTGCTACATTAGAAAACTCTCATAATACTGTAATGTACATTTTTCAGTCATTTATGACCAAAACCAAACCAATGACTGGAATAGTAAATACAGTACTAACCAGTCAGACACAAGACTATCAAAAATAAGAGGTGAGAAGAACTTTCCTTCTTTCCATGACTACCTCAAACCTCCTTCACTTTCTTAGAAAGACTCAGTAATAACAGGCATTTTCCATGGGCCAGACACTGATCTAGCTTCACTATATGCCTTAGCGAAGATCATCTTTGAAGTTGGTGTTGAATTTCAATGAAACTTTACTATTCATTTTTTTAAATGATCAAGAGCATTAATGAGCTTTAAAAAACACTATCCAGCCCAGACAGTGTTGCCCAGTGATTGAGCACCGACCTATGAATCAGGAAGTCACAATTCGATTCCCCATCAGGGCACATGCCCAGATTGCGGGCTCAATCCCCAGTGGAAGGCATACAGGAGGCAGTCAATCAATGATTCTCTCTCATCATTTATGTTTCTATCTCTCCCTCTTCCTTCCTCTCTGAAGTCAATGAAAATATATTTTTTCAAAAGTTATCCAATTATGGATTTCATTTCCTAATATAAAAAATACAGCATTGTTATTGTTAAACAAAATACACTGAAAAAGAAACTGTTAATTTACTTTGTTTTCCTTTTATGTCTACCTCAGGAGGGTCATGATTCTTGTTAGGCTGAATCCCACAAATGCCAGTAAATAATCAGTATTTATATTAGTAAATGTTAAAAATCTACCACCACAACCCCAAATCCATTCAAAGATTATTAAAAATAGCCCTAAATTGGCTTAATAAATCTAGTTTTTACTTTGTTTTTTTAACCCTCACCTGAAGATATGTTTATTGGTGAGAAAAGGGGGGTAGGGGGGATATCGATGTGAGAAACATTGATCAACTGCCTGCCATACACACCTCAACCGGAGATTGAACCTGCAACCTAGGTATGTGACCTGATAAGGAATTAAACCCACAACCTTTTAGTGTATGGGACAATGCTCCAACCAAGTGAGTCACCCAGCCAGTGCTCTAGTTTTCACTTTAATTTCTATACGAATCCCAAAATATTCTGTACCTCATAGAACACAACATTCAAACTTCAAAATGATCATAGCATTTCAGTATTACTACAACTCAAGTCAAGCCACAACCACAGTGGGATGAAGTGTCTTCCCCAAAAAAAGGTATGTTGAAGTCCTAAAGCCAAGACCTGCAAAGACCTTATTTGGAAATAGGATATGTGCACATGTAATCCACTTAAGATGGAGTTATACATGTTTAGGGCAAGCCCCAAAATCCAATGACTGGTGTCTTCATAAGGAGAGGGAGATTCAAAAACCAGGAGAGGAGACAGAGAAGAAAAAAGCCTATATGAACACAAAGGCAGAAATTGGAGTGATTCAGGTATAAGCCAAAATGCCAAGGATGGTGGGAAGAGACAAGAAAGGATCCTCCCCTAGAGCTTCAGAGGGAGAGCAGACTTATTAATGCCTTTATTTTGGACAGATAGCTTCCAGAACTGTGAGAGAATAAATTTTTGCTGGTTTAAGCCACTCACTTTGTGCACTCTATTACAGCAACCCCAGGAAACTAATACCCTCAACCCAAAGCTCACAGATCAAACCTTAGCAATTCTGAATATTAAGCATACCAAAAATATTTACCCAAGGTCCCATAACAACCTGCCAATTTTCCTCAGCACCCAAGTACTGGGCATATTACTGTATGCAGTAACTAATAAGCATTCCCCTGAGGATAATTACTCTCTCTGACAGATAACTCCATAAGCCCAGCTGATAAATAAGTTAGTGATACATCAGTAACTAAAATTTACTTTCTAGACAAACTACTTGAATAGCAAATTTAATAATGTTATTTCAAAAAATAAAAATAAAACTTACCTTAGAAGGAGACAGAAATATCCAGTATTCATTTAAACCTATAAAAAAAATAAAGTTCATTAACTTTGACCAGAATTGCTTAAAGAAAGCTATAAGTACAATGTTGCTCACATTTTAGAAGCATAACTTTTTGGCTACAAGGAACACAGTACTATTTTTATTTTATATGCCACCACTGTGTCAGCAACATCCTCCAAACACAGGTACACTTTACCACTGTCTCTCCTACTTCATTTCCATATTGTCTCAACTTTATTTCTGCCTCTTATTTTTATTATGACAGAATACTTTTTTAAACTTCTAATAACATGAGAAAAAACTTTTGTAAAACTGTTAAAATTACAACTATTTTGCAAGTTTATGTACTGAGTGAGTAAGGAGAATGAAAAAAATACTGAAAGTTTTGAGAGCCCTAACATTTCCCCACAGATTACTTACTAATTATAAATGGGGAAATAAACCAAGTGGTCAAACTTAGCAACACCAACAGTGGGATAGACAACCTGATAATATGTATGCCTCTTAATGGGATGCAGTAAGATGTTACAATGTCACCTAAATTGTACTCTTGCCCAAAAAAGGTTTAACTTTAAGCTAATCATTAGGATACAAATAAATCCTGAATGTGAGACATTCTATTAGACAACAGACCTGAATTCCTTTTACAAAATTCAATTTCATGAAAAAGGGAGGAAGATTCTTCTAGATTAAAAGTGACACAGTTAACAATGATAGAGTAAAATCAGACTGACTCCCAAAGTTTCCAGTTGCTCAACCACCCCTTTTCAAACCGGCCAATAGGGATGCAGAGGAAATGACCCAAGTCCAAATTAGACTAACTGCATCCTGCCCCCTGTGCAACCAAACCCTGACCCTTCCCTCAACCAATCACACATTACCCCACCCACTACTTCCAGACCTCCTATAAATCCTTTGTTTTGCTGAAACTCATGCGCTCTCCCCACCCTGCCGCTGCGTCGGTAAGTGTGTGTGGGATGGAGCCTGAGCTAGCTCGAATAAAGGCTCTATGTTTTTGCATCAGGTTTGGATCAGACGCAGACTCCCTAGGTGGTCTTTGGGGATCACGACATCTGGGCGTAACAACAAGACATGATAGGCCAACCATTATAAGGCACTTAAGAGTTTTTTTCTTAATGCATGATCCCTGTTTTCTAAGAATAAAAAAAGATATATAAAGCATTTCTTTAGGCCTAAAGAAGTAAAGGAAAATAAAATAATTAATATTATAAACTATTCTGGCCATAAACAAATAGCAAAAATAGAATAGGAGAAAGAATACAGGAAATGATTGGGTAACTGGAAAGCACCAGAGACATAGTCAAGTGTAAACCAGTAAAGGAAACTCAAAACCAAGATTTAAATCTGAGACAAAAATGAGAAAACAAAGAAGTGTTTGGGGAAGCAAGCATATTTCAATAAAAATGACATGTGCGTAAAGTATTTTAGGAATAGTTGTGCCACGAAGCCTTTCTTAGTCAGAAATGCGTGAGCATGACTTTTTCTTGGATACAAGAATGGAAGTATTACAATTTAAAAAGGAAAAAATATGACCTTAGAATCAGCAATGAATTTTTAAATATACTTACCAAATACATGCTCCATGAAGAAAATATTAAATAGAAATTTATTGAAATTTAAAACTTCTGACCTGTGAAAGACACTAAAGAAATGAATACAAACCACAGAAAGAGAAAATATTTGCAAATGACCTCTGATGAAGGACGTGTAGCCAAAATATGCAAAGAACTCTTAAAACTCAACAAAATGAACCAAAATTTTTACATGGAAAAAAGGATCTGAGAAAACACATCATGAAAGAAAACATGGCAAGTAAGCACGTGAAAAAATATCAACATCATGTCATTAAGAATTTGCAAATTAGCCTTAACCAGTTTGGCTCACTAGATAGAGCATCGGCCTGGTAACTGAAAGGTCCCAGGTTTGATTCCGGTCAAGGGCATGTACCTTGGTTGCGGACACATCCCCAGTAGGGAGTGTGCAGGAGGCAGCTGATCAATGTTTCTCTCTCATCGATGTTTCTAACTCTCTATCCCTCTCCCTTCCTCTCTGTAAAAAAATAAAAAATAAATAAAAAATAAATAAAATATTTTTTTTTTAAAAAAAGAATTTGCAAATTAAAACAAGATAACATTACATACCTACTAGAATGGCTAAAATAAAAAATAAAAAAAAAATGAAAACACCAAATGCTGGTGAGGATGTAGAGCAACAGGAACATTTATTCATTGCTGATAAAAATGCAAAATGGTACAGCCACTGTGGAAGACAGTTTAGCTATTTCTTACAAAGATAAATATGGTCTTACCATACCATCACATTCCTGGGTATTTAACCGAATGAGTTGAAGATTTATTTCCACTAAAAGCCCTACAGCAAATGTTTACAGCAGCTTTATTTATAACTTCTAAAAACTAAAAGATGTCCTACAATAGGAGAAAGGATTTACTGTAATAAGAATATTATTCAGTGATAAAAAGAAATGAGCTATCAAGTCAAGAACAGGCATAAATAAAGCTTAGATATATTTTGCTAAGTGAAAGAAGTCAGTTTGAAAGAGCCATATACGGAATGATTTCAATTATATGGCATTCTGCAAAAGTCAAAACTATAGAGACAGTGATTACTGGGAGTGGGAGGAGGAGAAGGAGTCTTTCATACCCATTATTCATTACAACACAAAGTCTGAACTTCAATGTAAGCAAAATTTTTAAAAAGAAAACACTTGCCTGGCTAGCTTGGCTCAGTGGTTGAGCACTGACCTATGAATCAGGAGGTTACAGCTCAATTCCCAATCAGGGTACATGCCAGGGTTGCAGGCTCAAATCCCTGCATGTGCTGGAGGCAGCCAATCAATGATTCTCTCCCATCATTAATATTTCTATCTCTCTCTCCCTCTCCCTCTCCCTTCCTCTCTGAAATCAATAAAAATATATTTAAAAAAAAGAAAAACACTCCATGATTCTTAATTTTTATTTAAGTTTAAATTACTTTATAAAACATTAAAAACACAATAATGCAAATTAAAACCAAAATAAGATATAACTATAAACCAACTACAATACATAAAGTTATTTTTTTAAAAAGACAATACAGCCCTAACTGGTTTGGCTCAGTGAATAGAGAGAGCATCAGCCTGCGGACTGAAAGGTCCCAGGTTCAATTCTGGTCAAGGGCATGCATGCTGGTTGCGGGCACATCCCCAGTAAGACGTGTGCAGGAGGCAGCTGATCGATGTTTTCTCTCTCACTGATGTTTCTAACTCTCTATCCCTCTGTCTTCCTCTCTGTAGAAAATCAATAAAATATATTTTAAAAATAATAAAATAAAAATAAAAAAGACAATACAGTTTGGCCAACCTGGCTCAGTGGCTGAGTGTCGACCTGTGTGCCGGGGGATTGCGTATCAATTCCTAGTCAGGGGCCATGCCAAGGTTGTGGCCTTCCCCAGAGTGGGGTGTGCAGGAGGCGGCCGATCTGTGCTGTCAAGAATACCAACAACTGGAACAATCAAACAGTGCTAATGGGAATGCTAAATGATACAGCCCTGCCGTTTCTAATAAACATATATTTTCTTTAGACTAAATTCTGGGCCATAAAACAAATTTCAATAAATTTAAAAGAACGGAAATCATACAAAGTTGTTTTCTCTGACAATTAAATTATCTAATATATAATAAAAGAGAAACATGCAAATTGACCGTTACCACCAGCCCATCAGAGCGGCTGTATGCAAATTAACCCGGCCAACAGCCATGGAGCTAGAGCAAACCAAAGGCTTCTGTGGCAACTGCCTGACTAGGCTGGCTGAGCCTCTGCTCACAGCCACGCCCACCAGCCAATCAGAGTGGCTGTATGCAAATTAACCCAGCAAAGATGGAGGCCAACAGCCATGGAGCTAGAGCAAACCAAAGGCTTCTGTTGCAACTGTCTGCCTAGGCTGGCTGAGCCTCTGCTCACAGCCACGCCCACCAGCCAATCAGAGCGGCTATATGCAAATTAACCCAGCCAAGATGGAGGCTGGCAGGGCGGCTCTACACTGGGAGCCTCCACGGCCGGCCGGCATAGCTATGCCAGGTGTGTCAGCTCAGTGGGAGGGGGGGTCTGGCCTGGGGCCTCCTTGGAGCGTCCAGGAGCAGCTGTCCTGGGTCTGCTGCCTAGCTCCACCCCCGGGAGCCTCCGAGGGGTATCCAGGAGCGCCTGTCCCGGGTCCACTGCCTGGCTCCACCCCCTGGGGGCCTCCCCGGGGCATGCAGGAGCATGGGGCCTCTGCAGGGTGTGCACGAGCAGCCGTCCTGGGTCTGCTGCCTGGCTTTGCCCCCCGGGGGCCTCTGCAGGACATCCAGGAACACCTGTTCTGGGTCCACTGCCTGGCTCTGCCCTGGGGGCCTCCGCAGGGTGTCCAGGAATACCCGTCCAGGGTCCGCTACCTTCATCCGCCCCCCAGGGGCCTCCACAGGGCATGCGGGAGTGTCTGCTGCAC
>PVJC01024942.1:0-25131 GCA_004026665.1 Murina feae | reverse complement strand
ATAGAAAGGGAGTGGACTGACAATTTTCGGGGGTTAAGGGTGTTGGGGATGCGTGAAGAGACTGGACAATAATTGTACACCTATGGATGAGGACAATGGGGGGGCAAGGTCAGAGGTTGGGGTGGGAATTGGGAGGAGGGGAGCTATGGGGGAAAAAAAGAGGAACAACTGTAATAATCTGAACAATAAAGATAAAATTAAAAAAAAAAAAATCCTCAGGTGAGAATTAACAACAAAAAAGATTGGTGGCGTCCTAATCGGTTTGGCTTGGCGGATAGAGCATTGACCTGAGGACTAAAAGATCCCGGGTTTGATTCCAGTCAAGGGCATGTACCTTGGTTTTGGGCATATCCTCAGTGGGAGGTGTGCAGGAGGCAGCTGACTGATGTTTCTCTCTCATCGATACTTCTAACTCTCTAGCCCTCTCCCTTCCTCTCTGTAAAAAATCAATAAAAAATTAAAAAAATAAAAAGATTGGTGGCCATGCTGACTAGAGTTGACTCTACAGAATTCCCCGTAACAGTCTTCTTACTGTTTCAGGGTCTCTTTATCAACATTGACTGACGCCTTACCACCCTACAAGTCTAACAGGAAAGAGCGGAGGGAGCTGAGGAGTTACAATTGCCTACTTACTGCCATCATTTTCTAAAATGACTAAATTGACAGACTAATAACTAGATGTGAACAACAAAGGCTACCAGAAAGGCCTCAACACAACCCAATGTACAGTACTCATCACTGAATACCTCTAGTGGTATTTGATATTGAAAAGGATCAAAATTCTGCACCAGAAGTTACAAGACCTAGTTAGCGGCGCCACTCACTCAGCCTCTAACCACCACCTGGGTGCATCGTGTCCGAGGATGAAAAGGGGCTGGACTAGAAACACCACCAACACTAGCAGGCTGGGATTTGGGGAGATACTCACTCTGTGGACAGGTGTGAGGGTGGGGAAGGTACTGGGACTGTGGTGCTGATTTTCGGAAGCATACCGCCCTTCAGGGGAGCTGGTAGGAGAGGAAGAACTCAGGGAGGAATGGCTGAGAACAGAGTCTTCATGGCTAGACTCCAGCACTTCCCTCCGGGAGGGCGTGTCCCGGTCCAGAGGGATGATTGGGGACTTGGCTCCAGGCTTTATACCCAGGATATCCTGCAAGAGCACCACGGGCACCTTCCCTTTGAACAAGATGCCTCCAGCTTTGCTCCAACTGTCCTGGTCCTCCTCTGAGCACGTTTTCAGACCATCTGTCAACTTGGGGCAGCTCTGAGATGCTTCCTGTGCGCCTTCTCTCCTTTCTGTGCCCCCTGAGCCAGCACCCTCCTCCTCTCTTTTGCATGGAATGTCTAAAAGGGTCTCTTCAGAAAACGTTAGCTTGTCCTTCTGACTAGCCTTTGGCAGCCCCCCCTCATCTCCAGCTTCTTCTCTGACCCCATTTACAGCCTCCTCCACGGAGGGACAGGCTGCAGAATTTAGTTTATTGTTGGCTGAAATGTTGTCTGGTTGGTCACTTGAGTCCTCTGTCAAATCAATGATGACGGTGGTTTCGCCAATACTGGTTTTGACTCTACTTTTTAAAAAGTTATCTAAGGGACCCTTCCCATTGACAAGTTTTGGTCTGAAATCTATGTCAGAACCCATATGAAAACTGTTCTCCAAGTTGTCCAAAGAGGTTTCCACATCGGGGACTTGACTTTGTGCAGGAGCACTGGGGGCGCTTCCTGTGCCGTCTGCTCCATCCTCGGTTTTCTCCTTTGGGGCAAGATTCAGGCGCTTGAAGGGCAGACGAGCTGCAATAAAAGACAGACCATCTTTACAGCGAAAGTGTGCAGAGTGACAACTGATCAACACTTGAACATTCCATATGCTCAAAATGACCCAACCTTGCTGGGCCTGGTGTGTGTCTTTTCATAATTTACCAGTCTATAAAGCAATTATGTCCTTGGGTCCTACGGTTTGCTCCTAATCTTTTAACCTCAGGAGACTATTGCCCTAAACACAATTCCTACCACCACCAAACTTGCTATCAGTTGTCAGAGGAGAAGGCAAATTGTTACAGGGGGGAACTATGCCAAATTTTAAAAACCAGAAATCATGGTTTTTAATACAATCCAGCCACTAATCTGGCCTCAGTGTCAATGCACTCCTTTTTTACACAAAGGATTTGGGGGTATTTATCTTCCTGTACAACAATCGTTCAGCTGGGGCAGCTGTGCCCTGTAGGGCAGCGGTCGCCAACTGGTGGTCCGAGGATCACTGGTAGTCTGTGAGGTCCGAAAGGTTGGTGTCTGCTGCTCAAGGGAACATCTAGCAATGTCAATAAAATCAATAAAAATAAATTTTAAAAAATAGAGTTTATGAAGGTAATACAACTAAGTATTTTAAGCTGGCCAGGCAGAAGCTGAAGCACTGTCAAAAAATAAGAAACGAAGCTCTGGCCAGTGTGGCTCAGTGTCATCCTGTTGGGGGAAGAGATCATGGATGCTGCTAAACTCTACAATATACAGGACAGTCCCCCACCCCTGAAAAATTACAAAATGTCAAGGGGGGGGGGTCACTGTAAAGGCAGTGACCTCTGATTTGTTCCTGGGAACCCAGGAAGCAGAGGTTTGATAAAATGTATTCCCAGGCTTCCAAATGTAAAGTGCATTTTTCTCCCCGCCAGCCAACCACTGTGATACTACGGCTAAGGACGCCAACAGAGGACCTCTGCTCAAGGGGAATGAAGAAATATAACTGAGGAGACAATGAAGGATATAAATTAGGAACAAGTATCAACCCATTCCCAGAAAGTTACCTTGTATTAACTTCTTGACTGGAAACGCTGGTCTGTCTTTGCAATCCATTACTGTGAATAAAAGTGTCAAAGGATAGGTTACTAAATGCTGGAAATAATGGAAGTAAACACATAAGTAGCACCTACTATGTACAAAGTGGTTACCCAGTGGGAGTGACTTTGCCACCCTTACCCTGAGGAGCTGGTAATGTCTAGGGACACTTTTGGTTGCCATGACTTGGGGGAAGGTTGCCACTCGCATCTAGCGGGTAGAAGAGAGGGATACTGCTGAATAGCCTACAATACACAGGAGGGCCCTCCACGACTAATTACATGGCCCACAACGTTAGTAAGTTTAGAAATCCTGCCTGTACACTGTCACACCTGCTTGGTTTCCTTGTGGCATTAATCGCTCTGAAATTTACACTGTTTAAGATGTCACCTCCTCCAGAATGCCAGCTCTAGGATGGCAGGGAGACTTGCTTTACACTGTACCTGGAGCGCCTGACTCAGGGTCTGGCACCTAGGAGGAAACCAATGAACACAGTAACAGCATCAATGAAGAGAACAATAGGAGAAGAGATAAAACACTGTATCACTCAAGTAACTATTAATAGAAGGTGACCAGACATCCCAATTTTTAACAATTTGTCCCGCGTCCTGCGGCGTTTTAAAAAAGTCCCGATTACTCTTTGTAATATTTTAAGTAATAAAAAAAGAAAAAAAAAAGAACCGCCCCGGTCAATGGTGTACTGCTTTAAATCTGGTCACCTTACATTAATAGGAACTCAAAACATCCACCTTCAATCCAACCAGTTCTATAAAATTAGAATCGGGTTTATTTTCTTTTAAAATAGAACTTATGGCCCTAGCTGGTTTGGCTCAGTGGATAGAGCGTCAACCTTGCGGACTGAAATGTCCCGGGTTCGATTCCGGTCAAGGGTACCTATTTGGGTTGCCAGCTCAGTCCTCAGTAGGGAGCATGCAGGAGGAAAATGATCAATGATTATCTCTCATCATTGATGTTTCTCTCTCTCTCCCTTCTCTCTAAAATCAATAAAAACATATTTTAAAAAATAGACTTTATGAAGGTAATACAACTTGAAGCATCTTGAGCTGGCCAGGCAGGAGCTGAAGCACTGTCAAAAAATAAGAAACGAAGCTCTGGCCAGTGTAGCTCAGAGTGTCATCCTGTCCATGGAAAGATGATGGGTTTGCTGTACGTGCCCAGTCAGACACATACACAGGCTGCAGGTTCAAGCCCCAGTTGGAGTGTGTGCGGGAGGCAACAGATCAATGTTTCTCTCTTCCATCGATGTTTATATCTCTCTCTCGCTCCCTCCCTTTCTCTAAAACCAATAATAATAATGAAAAGCTTACCTACACCCCCCCCCAAATACCTCAGGAAAAGCATCTAATAATATTAAAAATGGTGCAAAAATGACCATAAGTATATTTAAATATAAGTTTAGAAACTCATACCTGCCAGGAGGTCTGGCTTGGAAAAATCTAGATTATTTTGGGCAATCTATGTATGTTTTGTAAAAGATACATACAAGTGAATACTTTTTAAAAGCAGACCACACAGCTTTCTGAAAAACTCAGCTGTCCAGAGATGAAACTTGCCGTCCCTCGTCCCGAGCTTGAAATATAAGGTACCCAGGGGACTCATACTTCCTTCCTACCCATTTCAAGACCATACCATTGTCCAGTTTTCAGTTACCAAATACATGGACTTGCAGTCCCCCACATCAAGTGAAGAATACATAATCTTTAGCCACTTAAATTTATTTTTAGGACAATCACAAGGGTTTATTGGTGTGGTCCTGAGTCACTAGCTTTGATGCGAGTGGGACACAAGTGATGCGGCCCGGGAGCAAGCTCAGGTCAACCTAAAAAGCGACCCCACCCAGGAATCCAGACTGATCAAAGGCACACACACAATTAACACACACTGAGGTATAAACTCACCACCGCTCTTTATTCTGATATTACATCCCTTCTAATTCTACTTGGTATTAAAATATCCTTTCCTTTTATAATAGTACGGTCATAGCAGGTGATGTTCTGTTTGCTTTTTAATTAAACAACCTCCCTGAGTCAAACGACTGTCAATGACAGTTCCCCCAACTTAATTATATGAATTTTACTTTGTGAAATCCCCAAATCTGGAAACAATTAAAAGCATTGGGACTGCCCCCCTCCTTGGCAATGCCTGGTTACACTTGGTTGTCACAATTGGGGAGGAGGGGTCGCTATTGGCATCTGATGGGTGGGAGGCCAGGGATGCCGCTTGACACCCTCAAGCGCAGAGCAGGGCCCCCCATGTCAATAGCGCTGAGGTTGAGAAACCCTGAATTAGTCTATTGATGTCCCTAACCATTCTTAACTCAACCCACCAACGCACCTACTATGTGCCAAGCATTGTGCCAAGAGATGGGGATAAAATAGGAGTCAAGCCGGTGAGAGGGCAAGCCAGTCTTCTTTGGTTCACCACCCTGTTTCCGGGGCCTGCCGGGTCCTAGAATCCCCCATCCCAAGACACTGGGTGGAGCAAGACAGGTCTTCACCTTGTATATCCAGCAGGACGAGAAGGCGGGAGTCCCAGCTTCCGGACAATCCCCACCATCCAGGCCCCTAACCGAGACTTGCCCTGACCATCAGACGCCACTGTTGGGGTCTCCGAGCCCATGTGACCTCGGGTCTCGGTTTCCCCACCCGGCCAGAGGGTACCTGCAGGGTCCAACTTGCTCAGGGGACACAAACGCAACCTGCAGATCTGGCCCTTTCGCCTCCCTGGGTCTCAGTTTCCCCTCCTGGCCACAATGACCCGTCACCGCAGAGGGCCCCGGAGGAGTGAACTTAACGCAAAAACACCGGGGGGAAATGGTCGCTGCCGAAACAATAACCTCAAGGAGAGCACCCTTTGGATCGCAAGGCCCTTCATCGGGATGGTCACGACCCCAACCAACCGAACATCAGGCTCAAAGAAGCGGCCTGGGGCCGGGAGGCCCGTCTGTCCCCAACCGCTGAATCGGCCCCAAAGGGCCGCTCGCCGCGCCCCCATTACGCCCCGCCGCGCGGGCCCGCACCGACCTGCGGCCGCTCCCCTGGCGCCCGGAGCCCCGCACTCCGGCTCCTCCAGCATCGTCCCGGCAGCGGCTCGAGTCCCCTCGGGCGACGGAGGCGCGGGCTACGCTCCGGCGGCGGCTCCTGCTCGCCCTCCCGCCAGCGCCGCTGCTGCCGCGGCCGCCGCGCTCGTATTTGGCGGGAACCGCAGCGACCCCTGCAGCCCGCGCGCCGATTGGACAAGATGGCGTCACGTGAGGTCCCGCCTCGGGAAATGAGGAGCGCAGGAAGTATCCTCGCGAGATCCGGGGCTTCCATTCCTCCCATAGCTCCCCTACTGATATTCCCGCGGAGAAGCGGGCTTTCTCTGGGCGGCCCGTGGGAAGAAGGTGGTCTGCGATTGGGGGTGGGAGGTGTCAAACTGAGAGTTCGACACTGTGATTGGCTAAGTGCGTGGGACTGGTCCATAGGAGGAGGGAGGTCCAAGGATCTTACGTCATGACGAGACGTTCTACGTAGGGCACAGGTACAACCTAAAACTGCAATTTAGGTAAAGATTGAAGTTTTGAGTTTATTCTATTTGGACATCGGCTGAATATGGCAACACCAATTAAGTCTACAAATTACTGCTCCCCCCCCCCCCGTGGTTCAATTCCCAGTCAGGGCACATGCCGGGGTTGCGGGCTCGATCCCCAGTAGGGGGCGTGCAGGAGGCAGCCTATCCCATCCACTTTTCTATATCCCTCTCACTTCCTCTCTCTCTAACAATCAATAAAAACATATTTTAAAATATATAAATTAATTTTTACATGAACAAAAATCAAATCTGGGCAGCATTTGATATGTACTAAACATTCAGAGGGAATGAATGAAATTGATGTTTCTGGTTTAATCAGGGTTTTTGCACAGGCTGTTTCTTGTCTAGAAAACTTCCCGCGGCTCATTTCCTGGCTAATTTCCTCCCGACTTTCAGATCTTAGACTGGCACCCCAACAAGAAGTGCGTACAACTTTTTTTTTTTTTTAATATGGAACGCTTCAAGAATTTGCATGTCATCCTTGCAGCAGGGGCCATGCTAATTTTATCTGCATCGTTCCAATTTTACTATATGTGCTGCCGAAGGGAGAACAACTTTTTTTTTTAAGCCATTATAGCTTATTATATTGTGGCAGTATGCAATGATTTAGACCAGTGGGTCACCGTTGAGGCTGCCCATCATAATCATCTGGGTGTTCTTTCAAACCATTCATAATAACCCCTTCAGGATCTTCAGGAGGGAGGTTGGGGCTTGAACACTCTGAAACAATCCTGTGATCTAGTCCAGTACCTCTGTTTAGGCATTTGGAAACTTCCAGTAACCTTTTGCTGCAGAAAATTACCCAAATCTGTCAGAGAGTTCAGCACTGAAGCTGCAAAGCACTTTAGCTGTAGTCACTTTCTTGTTCCTCTTTTTGGATTCATTTACTCATTCTGACTCATTATTAATTTCCAACTTATTCAATATATTTTGTTTTAAATTGAAATATTTTTTGTTAATCCTCACCTGAGGATTGAAAAAAATATTTTTCATTGATTTTTAGAGAGAGTAGAAGGGAGAGGGAGGGAGGGAGGGAAAGAGAGAGAGAGAGAAGAGAAAGATTCATGAGGGAAGCATGGATGTGAGAGAGACGCATCAGTTGGTTACCTTACACATGCACCCAACAGGGGCTGGGGATCCAGCCCACAACCGAGGTAGGTGCCCTTGACAGAAATGGAACCCAGGACCCTTCAGTCAGCAGGCAGATGCTCTAATTACTGAGCCAAACTGGCTAGGGCTCAATACATTTTCATCAATGAGAATTGATTTTAAGTCATTATCAATATGCCCTGGACAGTGTGTTCAGTGGTTAGAGCACCCACCTGCGCATGGAAAGGTCACGAGTAGAATACTGGGTCAAGGGCATGTACCTGGGTTTTGAATTTGCTCCCTGCCCCCAGGAGGCAACCAATCAAAGTGTCTCTTTCACAGCAATATTCTCTCTCTCTCATCCTCCCTCCCTTGCACTCTCCCTCTCTGAAAAGCAATGAAAAAGAAATAACCTCACGTGAGGTTTTTTTTTTAAGTCACTATCAATAAACATGTTGAATCCAGGAAGACTTCCTGGAAGAGGCGATATTCCAAGCAAATTCCTCTTTTATACACAAAACAATGGGGGGAAATATTAGGGAAGAGTGTGCAAGGTAGGAACATTAGCAAAGGCCCACAGGCAACAGGTATCCTGGACTATAGAAGAGGAAGAGAGCCTCCGAAATCAGAGGGTGGAGGGGGCCTAATTTTATGCAAGCTTTGTGGGCTATAGTAGGAAGCTGGGAGTGTATTCTGAGGGCAGTAGGTGAGCTTTAAGTGGGGAACCGTGATTTGAATCCTGTTACAAAATCATCTTTCTGGCCTCCTGAGAGGCGATAAATTAGAGGGAAGAACCCAAAGGTGGCCACAACAGATCGGAAGTTGGTGAGATGGTTTGGTCAGGGTGGAGGACAATGGGGATAGTGGAAAGGAAATAGAAGCGACACCCCGATGTCTGACTTGGGCAACTGATTGGATGAAAATGGGGCAGGGTTCTGGGTAGGATGGTAAGGACTAAACGACCCGCATGGCGGAATTAGGTATAGCTGAGATTAGTAAACAGTTATCTGGAGATTTATAAAACCAGTCTCCCAACCTCTCCAGAAAGGTTTAAGCCTTTCGCAAGGCGTTAGATAGAACCACCTCCCAGCTTCTAGGGGTCGCTGCAGCCGCCCTGGCCGCTCTAGACTCTCTTCGGGATACTCGGTGGCAGAAGCGGCCGCTCCCGAGACAGGAGAAGTGCGCGTGCGCGTGCTCAGACCCGGCCGGCGCCGGAAGTGTGCGGTTGCCATGTAATATCCTGGCCGCGCGGGCGCGAGAGGGGCTGAGGCTGCGCCCGGGCGGGCGCGGAGCTGGCGACAAGGCTGCGGAGGCGGTGCCGACGGGGCCGGCTGAAGCGCGCGGGGGCTCGGCGGCGCCCGGGAGCCTGTCGCTTGCGCTGTTTCTCCGGTTCACTGGGTCCCAACGGGAAGTCCGACGACGGAAGGCAGAATGTCGGTGGCGGGGCTGAAGAAGCAGTTCTACAAGGCTAGCCAGGTAAGCGGAGGGCGAGCTTCTGGACCCGGGCTTCTCAGAATGAGGGGCCCGGCTAGGCCCGGCTCTGGTTCGGGAGGAGGCCGGGGGCACCAAGTGGGTGGCGTTGGCGCGTGTTCCTCGCAGGGTGGGGAGAGCCCAGGAAGGCCGGGGGCTTCGAGCGAGGTGGCCCAGGTCCTGCCCGCCCCTGTGGGCTCCGGTCTCCTTGAGAAGGATGGATAGACCCCTGGGTGGGGCAGGGAGGCCCCCCGAGGTTGATCTGGGATGTGGATCCCACCCCCCTCCCTCCCCTCTAAAAGGGCAGGGGCCGGGGAAAGACAAAGGGAAGAAACAGGACTCTTGCCAGCTAGTCCAGGGAGAGGAAAAATATGTGTCTAAACCAACAACAGAAGCCCGTCGGATGGACCCGGTACAAAGCTGAAAGGGTAAAAAGTCAGTTCCTCCCTCGAGTCTGTCGGGCATTCAGACCATCTACCCTAAGACAGGGGCTGTCACGGACGGCTGACGTCTCTTTTCGAAGATAAGTAGATAAGTGTACGCCTTTCCTTTACAAACGCACACAGGGAGTGCGGCATCGTCCGCAGCAGGGGCGGGGGACCTTTTTTACGCCAAGGGCCATTAGAATATTGATCACATCATTCGCTTAATATAATTCACTTAAAAATAAATTCATGTTGCTATGAAAAAAAACACTCCTGGATTTGTTGAACTTGGAGTCCTACCTGCAGGTGCCTTGGCGCGGCCAAGATTAAATGGTTTGTCCCACGGCGGGAAATCTACAGAGTCCTGTGTTCTTTGATTTTTTTGTGTGTGTGTTGTTAAATGTGTCAGAATCCTCCACCTCAGGTCACTCTGTTGGGAGGGGGTGTTCTGGGCACTGTGGGACATTGAGCAACATCCCTGGCTCAAGGCCAGGAGCACCTCCAGGCATGACATCCACACATGTCTTCAGTCCCTGCCGGCTGCCCCCTGCCCCAGCGTTACTGCACTAGAACATACCGCTAGAGCTTCTTGGGTCTTTTTTAGTAGGCTCCTGGTATTCCATTCCAGGAAGGGTGCCGTCATTAATTTAATCGGTCCTCTGTGGATGGTTGTTTAGATTGCTTCCTGTAGTTTTCTGCTACGGTGAATAGACAGTATCTTTGCTCACAGAGGGAATTGGATTTATAGGATAAATTCCCAGAAATGGAATGCTGAATCCAAAAACATACGTGTTTTCCATGTCACCAATTATATAGGGTGTTTTTTTTTTTAGAAAGTGGGGGCAAGAAGCCTAAGATTCCTTGAATTCTGTTGGTCCCTGCCTCCCAGGTTACAAACCGTAGGTGTGCAGTCTGTGTGGATAGACTCCATGGAGGAATGCGTGATAATCTTAGGAATTGTTTAGGCCTTGCTGGCAAACCTGACTGCGCTCCTGATTTGAAGAGATCCGTTAGGAAGAAAGAGAAACAAATCTCTGGTAACACACAGCTGGTATCTTCTTTTTTCTTTTTCTTTTTTTAATCTTCACCCAAGGATATTTTTCCCCATTGATTTTTAGAGAGAGTGGAATGGAGAGAGGGAGGGAAAGAGCTCAAGAGAGACACATCCATTGGTTGCCTCTCATACATGGCTGCAAACGGGGTGAGGATCAGACCTGCAGCCCAGGTACCTTTGACCAGGAATCAAACCCGAGACCCTTCAGTGTGTGGGTTGATCTTCTGACCACTCAGAGCACCCGCCAGGCCACAGCTGGTATCTTTCCCCTTAAGGGAAAAAGTCACAACCCCAGTGGTTGTCTAGGGCTGAGGACATTTAAGGTCAGTCTGTAGACCCCAGATGATGGCTAAACCCTCGAGGAGAAAAGATTTAATCTAGAGCAGTAGTAGGAAACATCCGGCCCTCTGGCCAACTCGTTTGGTCTGGCCCTGCCAAGGCAACCGCAGGCGGGACTTGAAATTCAATAAATCTAGGAGTTTTTTCATAGTAACATAAATTTGTATTAAGTGAATGATATTATTAATATCCAAATGGCCCTTGGCATAACAAATGTTCCCCACCCCCGATCTAGAGGGATTCTAGGATTGTTGTTGAGAGTACAGCCTTTTGCCCTAAAAGGATGGAATTATGTGACCTGGCTCTGAGTTAGACCCTGCTCAATAGGCATCAGACCCTCATGTGCTTAACTGAAGTACCTGGCGAAGCTGCTCACTGTCTTGGGTCCGGTGTAGTTCCTCCTGCAGGACTGATGTCTCCATAGATCTTGGAGGAATTACAGGGCTACTTCGTTTTCTCACACAGACAGATCTCTGGAAAGCCCTCCCTACTCCATCCCCAGGGCCCATACTGGTGGTCCATCCCATCCCAAATTAGCTGGGCCTCCCTCTCAGGCCAGCCACCAGAGCCTTTTCTCTTAGTGGGAAACAGGATGCCTACATTCAGATCTGTGAGAGGTGCTTTGAAACCTGGAAAATACAGTGCACTGGAAATTAGTGGTTTGCATCAATTTCTTATCTGAGGCCCAAAGAATTGCAGCAATGGTCGTATCCTAATCTGAGAGCAATTCCATGCTGAATTGTGCTCTCAAGAATCATCCTGGCTGTGTTCCATTCTCTTCTGCAATAGTTTCCACAGTCCCCCAGCATCTCCATTGTTCATCTGGCCTTGTCCAACTTTCTGTATGTTTCTTTTCTCGATCTTAAGAACACTATCTTACATCCTCTCCTATTCCCTCAGACTAGGGTTGTCTGTTGAAAAGTAATGTAGTAATAATATTTATTGAATTCTCAGTGTGAACCGACAATATGTTTTAAACCAGCTGATCTCAACTGGCCTCACTTATCTGGCCTAAGGGTAAATATAATTCCCCTTTTTACATAAAAAGATTTGTGGACATTTATCTTTCTGTCCAGAACAGTGCTTTTCAACCAGGGCCACTTCCACCCTCCTGGGGACATTGGCAGTAGTGAGAGGCATTTTGGTCACGACTTGGGTTGGTACTGCTATCTAGTGGGAGGAGGTCTGGGATGCTGCTCAATACCCTACAATGCTCTAGGCAGCCCCACTCAATCAAGAATTCCCTGGACCCAGATGTTAGTAGTGCCGAAGCTGAGAAACCCTGCTTTAAGGTTTGAGAAAAGTAAGAATAATTATTCCCCTCCACACTCCCCCGAAAAAAAATCACATTGGGGCCATTCTTGTGGTAGCTACCTGCTTTTCTCAGTTTTCAAAACATAGATAACCGCCCTAGCCAGTTTGACTCAGTGGATAGAGCATCAGCCTGTGGACTGAAGGGTCCCGGGTTCGATTCTGGCCAAGGGCACATATCTGGGTTGCAGGCTCGATCCCCAGTAGGGCGCATGCAGGAGGCAGCCAGTCAATGATTCTCTCTCATCATTGATGTTTCTATCTCTCTCTCTCTCTTCCTTCCTCTCTGAAATCATTAAATATATTTTTAAAAAGAAAAGAAAAAGAAATCATCTAGCAGAATGAATACCTTTAAAAAAATAAAATAAAATAAAACAGGTAACCACATATACACAAATGGGCATGTACATAAAACTCAGCATCCAGTTCCCAAATCTTTAGAACTTCAGTGTCTGTGGCATCTGCCATTTTTAAGAAGGTATAAGCTTGCATCAGCCAGGAGTGACTAACCTGCGTTCTTTCATCTCCTCCCATGCACCTTCCTGGGAACATTTAGCAATGTCTGAGACAGGTTTGGGTCGTCACTACTCGGGTTGTCACTACTGGCATCAAGTGGGTAGAGGTCAGGGACGGTTGCTAAACATCCTACCATGCACAGGACAGCCCTCCCCACAACAAAAAATTATCTGGCCCAAATGTCAGTAGCACCAAGGTTGAGAAATCCTGCTTTGAAACAGGTTCTTGATTTCAAAGGCTTATAACAGTGTTGTTTCTAAATTGAGAAATAGAAGCAGGTGGATGTGTGAGACAGAGCTAGATTTGGCTCCAGGAATAGAGAAACTTGTTTTGTAGCAGATGAGGCTATGATGTTAATTACAATTTTCTAATTTCATTGATGATATTAGTAACACACCAATTACCATTACAGGCACACCTGTTCTGTTGCACTTGAGAGATGTTGCATTTTTTACAAATTGAAGGCAAACCCCTCACTCTCCACCCCATCCCAGCCAAAAAGATTATGACTTGCTTTATTGTGGTGCTGGCTTTATCGTGGTGGTTTGGAACCCAACCTGCAGTATTTCCAAGGTCTGCCTATATCTGGCAGTCTGTTGGAAAATTCCACACCATTTCAGTACCTTAGGTGAAAAATTTCACGTTTTGCAAAAAATCAGTTTGGGCTTGAGTAGGGGTTTGTGAGTTTACTTTTTATTATGAACTGGCCACTGTCTGGGTTGCAGGCCTGGACTGAGGAAAGCTGAATAATCTGTAGAGGAAAGCAGTAAAATAAATAGGCATCTGTCCTGGCATCATTTTGGTCCTCTCTGGCCTGCCTGTGTCATGCCCACTGTCTCGGTAGCTCTCTGAGATGTAGGCCAGGCTAGAGTTGGGGGTGGTGCTTTAAATGCATATTTCTGGGAAGCTGCGGAGAGCAAAGGAACTTTACTAGTGATATCTAAACTTGGAAGTTCATGTCTCATTGTCATGTGTGTTTGGGTGACAGTGTTTCCAGACCTGTACTGCTAACTGGTTTTCTGATAACTCTGGTGGCTGGGCTGTGGAGAGATCTGAAAGTGTAACTAGGGATAGAGCTGGCAGCTGCCTGGAATGCTAGCCTGACTTTTTTTTTTTTTTTGGTCTGAAAGGAGGGAGTTTGGACTGCAAGATTGGTTTTGTCTGAGCTAGGAGGAAAATTCACATATCATAGCTTTGAAGTTTGTTGGGTGCTTGCTAGCTTCACACTCACATCCATACCCACCCTTTGTACCTAGGAGGAAAGATTGAACTTCCTGTGAGAGGCATGGGGAAGGGAGGACCCGGGGTACCTAGGACCCCAACCTGTTAAGAGTGATTTTGGGAGATGTGGTTAGTGTTTGGAATATCCGCAGATACCATCTGCACCGACCTACTTTATAAACGTCAGTTTGTGAAATAATGCGTTTGATTTCCTAGCAAAGTGCTTTGACCTGTTAAGTAATAATCATGAAATGATCTTAAGATACAAAAATCTGGAACTTACAACCCCTTTACATCTCAGCATGAATAAAGGTGTGGAACTCATGGGCTGGGAATGACAGGTGGCAGACAAGGTCTGGAGAGAAGGGTCCCTACCGCAGGTCCTTGAGTTCAGCAGCTGCAGCTCACCCCCAGAAGACCATCTTTCCTGGGCTAGCAGGCATGGGGTGGGCTTTGGGCTGTTGGAATGTCCACTGGTGACTAGAACTGGAAGCCACGCTGCTGGCTCAATCTGTAAGAAGACCCTTGACTTAGCCTTGTCCCTGTGGGACGCTGGGTGGAGATGTTCTCATCCTGCTATGTCAGTGGACAGGCTGGGTCACTTCCCCCACTGCCTGGATGGAGTAACCAGCCTGTGTTTTAGGCTGGGCTGAGGAGAGACAAAAGAGATTGGAGACTGTTCTTTCCTGAAGGAGGTAGGGGCCTCTTTAAACCTCACACCCACCCACTTCCACCACCCACTTCCCAGGTCTGTATGTAAAAGCAGGTTAACCTGCCTTGGCCGAGTGCCTCGGTTGGTGGAACTTCACCCTGTACACCAGAAGGTTGGTGAGTGCACATACCTCGGTTGTGGGTTCTGTCCCCAGTCAGGCATGTACAGGAGGCAACTGATGATGTTTCTCTCTCACATCAATGTTTCTCTTTCTCTCTCCCTCTGAAATCAGTACATACATATCCTCTGTGAGGATTTAAAAAGAGCACGTTGCCCCAGCTGGTTTGGCTCAGTGGCTAGAGCGTCGGCCTGCAGACTGAAGGGTCCCTGGTTCGATTCTGGTCAAGGACACATGCCTGGGTTGCAGGTTTGATCCTCAGTAGGGGGCATGCAGGAGGCAGCCAATCACTGATTCTCATCACTGATGTTTCTATCTTTCTCTTCCTCTCTTTTCCTCTCTGAAATCATAAAAATGTATTGTTTTAAAAAAGAGCACGTTGACCTGACCTCTTTCACAGGACCCACTGTTCACAATCTAGAGGCACTCTGTCACCTGCAGCATCCTGTCCATTCTTGTTAATAACAGACCAGGACTAAGGGGTCATAACATTCACATTTTGATTCTAGCACTGTGACCGCTGAATATGAGGCCAGAAGTTCACCTCTGACTCAGAATCTTGTGGGTATTAAAGACCAGTTCCAAAGGAAGAGAAAAAACACACACACAGAACAGTTTAAGTGTTCTATTTACCCTGCTTATCTGGGTGTGTTTTAAGGCAAAGCCATAGGACACTTAATTATGCTCCGTGTGCCTTAATAACAGCCTGTGAGGTTAGGGGTTTACAACTCTCCATGTTCAACTTCAGAAATTGGGGGCTGTCACATTTTTGAGGCACCAGAATTATCAAAGACTTAGTAATGAGCCAAGAAAATCCTGCTGTTCACCCACCCACCTATCCACATCTGAGCATGCTTAGTGCATTTGGAGCTGAAGCTCACCCTTTTAAAGGCACTTAAGTCCACGTGTGTGTATGTGTGTGTGTGTGCATTTTCTTCAGAGGGAGAACTTGTAGGTTGTGATCACTTGCCATTTGCCTCCTAAATGTGTGTCCCTGGCCGTTGATTCAAGGACAGAGGCCAGATAGCTCTGCCTTGGCCCCTATCTCAGCCCTTCTCCTTTTCGGTGCTGCCAATATTTTGGAACTGATTCAGTCCGGAGAAACTTAGTTTTTAATTTAGGGTGTGCAGCCAACTTCCTCTTTAGGATTTCAGAGGCAACTGCCTGTTTTAGCATGGAGGGGAGACTGGGTGAGCAGCCAGGAGGAAAGTCAAATTGTTTCTGTTTCAGAGTCCCAAAGGGGGTGAGGTTTCTAAGCTTTAGAGGGAGGATATATTTAATGCTGAAACTACAGGCCTCTTTGCCCCAGGGGTTAGGAGCCCATTGAGATGATTCTACACCCTGTGCTCAAGCCCTAATGGCCTTTTAATGTCCTTGGTGAAATGTTAGGGGTGGTTTGTTCCTGATCTCTTTTAAAGCTGTCCCTGGAAAGCTGGGTGGAAGAAAGTGTCAGAATGTGGCAGCAGCTGCTTCTCTCTTCTCTCCTCCCTCCCCCACTTCCCTTCTCTCGCCTTTCACAAGGCTGGATTTGGCAGTCACTTCCCAGAAGACAGCTTCCATCTTCCTTTTCTGCTAGCTCCTAGAAAAACCTGCTGATTGGGCTCTGAGAGTGGGGTCAAGCGGACACTCCAGCCCAGCAGGAAAATAGCTGTGTGATTTCCTCTGAATGTCAGTGCGGTTTCCTCTGGAGGCCCTGACTCAGCATCTGTACCCTGCCTGCTTTGGAAAGGGCTGCTGCCTGGCTGCTGGGATTTCCACACCTGGGCATAAAAGCGTCTGGTGAGCATCAGGCCTGGTGTATGAGACAGGCAGCCCTGCTCAGCAACCATGGCCTCAGCAGCACTTGCTGTCACAGGAGATGCTGTCATAACCCAAGGGTGTGAGATGCCCTGTCTGCTGGACAGCTCTTCCGGTCCTTGGCCTGATGAACATGAGTTCATCCTCGAAGTGTTCCTCCAGCTTTTTCATATGGTGTCTTTCTGAACCTCTGATCCCTCATATTCCCTACCTCCCAGTTTCATGGACTCCTGTGCAGCAACATCTCAGTAGAGGACTGAAGTGGACTTGGGTGACTCTCCTGTTATCCTTGTCACTGGATTATAAGACAAGTTCTTAATAGTCAGGGACCATGTTTTCTGCCCACTACTGTGTGCCCAGTGTTAAGTCTGGCCCCAACCTGTCCCAGGAACTCAGTAAATACTAGAGGGATGTTTGCCCCACACATGAATGAGCAGATGCTGCAGCATGGGTGGGGAAAGTGCAGAAGTGGAAGCAGTCGTGTCAGTATGTCTGGAGAAAGCAAAGGGCTGGGACGAATGGTAAGAAGGATGTCCCTGGCTGACCTGGGTGCGGTTTGAGCTCCAACCTGGCATTCAGGACCTTCTGGAACTCCCACCCTGGTCCCAGCTTCAATTCCCACCCATCTCCTTCCAGGGCCACACTCTAGTCCTACTAGTCTGCGTGGGCCCACCTAGTCGCATGTACCTTCCCCCTCCTGTTGACGCAGTGCTCCTCTCACCTTTCCCAGCCTTCTTGGGGTCTCTCTGTCCACTTTCTGGTTGTCGTTAAAAGCCCAGTGTGTATCTTACTTTATCCTTGCCATCTCTCTAACTACCTACTTCACCCTCTGAGCATCTGCCACATGCCAAGCACATCCTTGCATCAAATGTGCTTTTTTGAACCAGAGGCCAGTTCCTGAGTGAGTGGGGTTTCCTGAGGGAATGTGACAAACCCCAGGACCTGGGTTATGGCTTGCTGACTATGTTCAGAAAAGATGGGCTCCTTTTTTTAAATCCTCATCTGAGGATATGCTTTTCATTGATTTGCGGCGGGGGGTGGGGGGGAGGGCAATCGATGTGAGAGAAAATATTCAATTGTTTGCCTCTCGTACTTGCTACAACCAGGGATAGAACTTGCATCCTGGGTATTTGCCCTGAACGGGAATCAAACCCGAGACCCTTTGGTGCTTGGGATGTTGCTCCAAACAACTGAGCCACATAGGCCAGGCCACCTGGCTCCTGCTCAGGCCCTGGAGGAACCCAGGGAAAAGGAGTGGCTGGTGAGGCCTAGGAGAGGGAGAGGGCTCTGTGGGGAAAAGTCCAACTAACTTAAAAATAAGAAATCAAAGCTCAAAGGTTTTCCCTTTGGCCTGCTCCAGGAGCTGTGGTTGAGAGGGACCTGTGCTTGGCTAGGCCCGAGGGGCCTGATCTGTGTCTCATGCAATCTCTATTCCCAGACCCCAGGGCCAGGCCCAGATTTACCTGAAAGTGCCCAGCCTGCTCGGAAATGGAGTTTGCTGGGCTCTGCCTTTTGTTAGACCACTCCCTGGCCTCCAGCCTGCTCCCCATGCCCACTGCACCTCCCAGCTTTAGCCTTGGTCCTCCTTGCCAGCCCTGCCTGCTGTTTCTGGCTTCCATACCTGCCTGTTATTTCTCCTCTTTTTTTCATTTTCTCAGTCAGCCCGCCAGCTCTTTTATTATCCTTTCCTCCCACCTTCCCCAATTGTCTTTTTCTGCAGCCTTTTCATTCTCTTTCCTGCCTCCCTTCTCACCTCCCTGGCACCCACCACCCCTCATGCATCTGTCCTCCAGATCTACATTTCTAGGCATTCCCAACTACCCCCTAGGTGGTGATCCCTACCATTCCAAGGGTAAGACATGTAGAATGCTATGTCCAGTTGTACCTGAAGCCAGCCTTCTTACCTGCCAGCCCCCACCCTTCCCTGCTCTCATCCTCACTCCATGTGAGAACCCCAACTCACTCCAGTTTCTCTCATCTTTTTCCTTTTATATAGACTCACTTTTTAAATTTATCTTAAAAGGATGTTGACATTATTTCTTACTATAACATTAACTGAACCACCAAATACAAGTAAAACAAAGTGGGGTAATCAATTATCTTGGATATCTTACTTCTGTTTGTTGGTTGGTGGGGCTTTGTGTGGTGTGTGTGTGTGTGTGTGTGTGTGTGTGAATGAATCCTCACCCAAGGATATTTTTTCCATTGAGTCTTAGAATGAAAGGGAGGGTGGGAGGGGGGTGGGGAGAGAAACATCGATGTGTGAGAGACACATGGATTGGTTTCCTCCTGCATGCACCCTGACTAGGGCTGGGAATCAAACCTTCAACCCTTCAGTGTGAGGGCTGACACTTTAACCATATTGCCACACCAGCCATGGCAGGATACCTTAGTTCTGAGCCTGGGGGTTTGTTCCCTCTTGTTAAAGAGTTGTTGAAACTAGAACAGTGCCCGCCACCTTGGTAGAATAAGGAGGTTTATTTTTATTTTTTATTTTAAGAGTAATAAAAATGCTATCATGTTGTTTCCATGCTGATAAAGTTAGAAGCTAAGTTCTACTGCTATAGATCTGTCTGCATATGCACTTAAATTCCAAAAGAGCCACCCTTTTTCTGACACCTATAGTCATTCATATAATCGATTTTTATCTTAACTTTTAAAAAAATTTATTGGGGTGACATTATTGAATAAAATTATATAGGTTTCAGGTGTACAATTCTATAATACATCATCTGTTACCTTTCTTCTCTTGGCATCTGCCATCACTTCCCTCAGAGTCTTCATGGAAAATCAGGAAATCCTGCAGACTTGAATTAAGGCTCAGAAGATTAGGGTGGATTCCCAAGTGTCTGGAAAGAGGAATGACAGTAAGTGACATAGTTCAGTCGATATTCTTAGTCCCCAGACACCACCTTGGCTAATAATTCAAATATCTTTCTCCAGTACACTTCATCCTATATTCTATAAAGTGGGATGGTTAATCAGTGATTTTTCTGCTTCATTTTGGGTCTCAGTCCCAGGAGTGAGAGGAGACTTGTGTCCTTAGAAAGCCCCTCAGGAAGGGACCTGGGAGCTTCCTGCCCCTTTACATCCTTGCCACGCACCTCCTCAGGATGATGCCCCTTGGCTGCCTTGGGCAGACAGGCAGGCATCTATCAACCCCAAGGTCTCAGCTCATTAGAGCTGTGATTACCTAAAGGCAGACGGTTGGGCAGCCCTGGCCTTAGGCCAACATTTGTGGTTCGGAAGAGGCAGCTGAGGGAATGGGGACAGGATTTCCTCTAACTTAATCTGGCTGGCCTAGCACTGTCCCTTATCTCCTCGGAGGTGGAGAACCCTTGCTGTACGTTAGTCTCTTGCTTCTTGCTGCTTTTTGAGTCAGCATTTCACTCTCAAGGAAGGTGATATGCTGCTACAGCCCCTCATTGATTGCAGAGTGGGTGTGTGGGCAGGGTGACACCAAACATCAAAACAGACATTGTCTTTCTCTCCAAGCTCTCACATGTTTACTTCACACTGGAAAAGTCTCATGCTTTCTCTCCGGGAGGCTCCTAATTGATTCCTTTCTTCCCAGGAGACTCAAGCAGCTGAATGTTCTATCTGAGCCCCAGATCCCTCAGCAGGCTCTCCACTTTGTCCTAAAGTACCTGGTGCCCCTCAGCCTCAACACTGGTGGGCAGGAGGCACCAGTGGGCCCTTCTCTTTAATGGAGTCCCTCCACTACCTTGGGACTGAGATGTGGGAAGTGGGGGGGATGGGGGAATATGTGGGCCCAGGAGCAAAGTATGCTAGTTTAGGAGAGTGGGGAAGAGAAAGACCTTTGCCCAATCTGAATCCAGAAGTCCGCTCAGCGCACAGGAGAACCTGGAGGAGCTGGAACATCCCTCCAAGAGGAGATTCCACTTAGCTAGTTCACCAGGCCCACCAGCCAGCCAATCAGGACCAATAAGTTTTGACAGGACACATCCCTTTCTGGGCATCTTAAATTTGCATTATGAAATGTCTCAGACTGAAAAGCGATACAAAGAATGATCAGCCCAATAGCCAAGTGCCCACCAGAACTTAAACAGCAATACGGTTGAAGTCCTTTATACCTTCACTGTATATGGAGTTATCACTAAGAAATGTACAGTATTGCTCTAGCCGGTTTGGTCAGTTGGTTGGAGCGTTGGCCCTTGGACTGAAGGGTCCTGGTTTCAATTCTGGTCAAGGGCACATACCTTGGTTGCAGTCTTGATCCCTGGGCCCAGTCGAGGGACATGGAGGAGGCAACTAATCTATCTATTTCTCACTCACTCACTCACTCACTCACTCACTGTTGTTTCTCTTTCTGTCTTTTCCCCTCACTTCCACTGTCTAAAAATTAATGGAAAAATATCTTGGCGTGAGAATAAAAAAGCGTGTATAAATATAAAATAAAAAGTATGCAGTATTGTTTTGCAAGTTTACACCTCATGTAAATGATATCACATGGTGGTTTTTTTGTGTGTAACTTGCTTTCTTTGTTCAGCATTATTTGTGTTTCATTCACACTGATCGATGCCTGTGACTGTAGTTTATTTCCACAGGTATATAGCTCCCTTGGTGTGGCTGTTTCACAGAAGTTTTATCCATCTTCCTGCTAGTGGGCATTTAGGATGTTTCCAAGTTTTTGCTCTTTCAAACAGTGACAGAGCAGTCTTGTAGATGTCCCCTTGGGCTCATGTCCAAGAGTTGCTCTTGAGTCATACCTTGTTTAATGTGACCATATAGGTTTCCAGTGGTATCAGCCTGGAAAAAACCAACCTACTCAATTTGCATGGACTCAAAGCTGGGAGGGGGGAGGGTCAGGTGTTTGGGCCTTCATAAAGGTTGATATTTCAACTGGGTTGCACGTGCCCGGAGGCCTTGGCCAGGAAGTGGCATGCATGGAGTGAGGGCTCCATGTTAGCTCAGTGTGGTCCAGAGGGAGCATGGACCGTGGATCAACCAGCTGGAAAAGCTGGAAGCACCCAGCTGCTGCCAGCACCCAGAACCTTGTTTCTGCCCCGTGTCCCCTCATAGTATTAATTTCTTCAACACCCTGTTAATTCCTCAAGACCCCATGTGTTCTGTTTTGGTCTCTGGAATAAAACTAAGCTCACAGACAGCACCTGGCATCTTCTCAGGTTTGGATACACAGTTAATCCTTGTTGTTTGTAGATTCTGTGTTTTCAGTTTCACCTACCTGCTGAAATTTATTTGTAACCCCAAATCAATACTTGTGGCACTTTCACAGACCTATGCATAGCAGCAAAAACATTTCCTGACATGCTCTGCTTTCTTGTTTCAGCTCTTGTACTGTAAACCAGTGTCCTTTTCACTGTTTATTTAGTGTTGCATTTTTATATTTTGTACTTCTTGTGGGAGTTTTCACTGTTTGACCCCAAGTGTAGAGCTGAAGTGCTGTCCAGGGTTCTTAACTGCAAGAGGCTGTGCTGTTCCTTACAGAGAAGATACGTGTGTTACTATTCAGGTATGACAGTGCTATTGGCTGAGTTCAGTGTTAATGAAGTAATGTATATTAAATGAGATGTCTTTAAATAGAAATACACATAACACAAGATTATGTAACCTAACACAGTATTTTCTCCAGGAGCAGTTGGTTTCATGTTTGTTAATTCAATACAAACGTTTGTGGTGACTTTTTAGAACAGAATCACTACGAATAAGGAGAATCACTGTATTCCTGTGGCAAGTAGCATACCCTCCACTCCCAAGGATGTCCTGTCCTAATCTGTGGGACCTGTGGATATGTTACCTTATTTGGCACAAGGGTTTTTGCTGATGGGATTAAGAATATGGACCTGCAGATGGAAAGAACATTCTGGATCTAATCAGAAGGCTCCTTAGAAGTTCAAACCTTTTCCTGCTGTGGTCAGAGGAAGATGTGACTGTGGAAAAGAGAACAAGAAGGAAGGCAGCATAAAGCCTTTGCTGGCTTTGAAGACAGGGGGAAAGGCCACAAGCCAAGGAGTGCAGGTGGCCTCTAGAAGCCAGAAAAGGCTTGGAAATCTCTAGAATCCCCAGAAATGAATGTAACCCTGCTGACACCATGGTCTTAGTTGGTGAGATCCATGTCAGGTCTCTGACCTCTTTAAGATTATTGTGTTGTTTAATGTTTTATGTAGAGTTTTATTTTTTACTAGTGGCTCGATGCACAAAATTCATGCACATCAAAAGGGAATTAATTAGAGGAAATATTTTAATACTGCTGTTTGCCCTTTCTCTATAATAGAAGTGTCAGAGATGAAAGAAAATTAGTAAAATGTATATGAAAATCTTCCTCCTGTCAGAGTCTGGGGCGCGCTGTGGGACCCAGAATCAAGTCCCTGTCCATCCATATTCACTTTGAAATCGTGCAAGACCAGACCCAGCTGGCCCCACCCCTGTCAAGCCCTACCGGGCGAGGGGCACAGCCTCAGGTGCCCCGTCAAGCCCCACCAGGTGGGGGGCACAGCCTCAGGTGTCCCAGTGCTGGGCGGGGGGTGCAGCCTCAGGTCCCCAGTCAAGCCCCACCAGGTGTGGGGGGTGCAGCTTCATGTCCCCCAGCCCGACACAGGTGGAAAGCGCAGCTTTAGGTACCCTGGCCCAGCACCAGGGCTGGGGTGGGGCCTCAGGTCCCCTATCCCAGTGCTAGGGCGTGGCCTCAGGCCCCTTGGCCTGGTGCCAGGGCAGGGGGCATGGCTTGAGGTCCCCTGTCGAGCCCCACCAGGCGAGGAGCACAGCCACAGGTCTCCTGCCCCAGTCCAGTGCCATGCAGCCTCAGGTACCCACTGATTGCTCGTTAAGGCTCTTTACAGGACCTTGGCCTCTGCTGAGAGTGCAGCCATCTTGTGTTACAGAATCCCTGCCTCCGCTGTGGGCACAGCCATCTTGACCGTTATGGCATGATGGTCAATTTGCATACTCCCTCTTTATTAGATAAGAAGTATTACATATGTCCCTGTTTTTCACCCTTGGCCCTTCCCCCACTCTTGCCTGCCCCTGACCTTCACCACTCTATTGCCTGTGCCCATGGGTTATGCATATGTGCATGCATACAGGTCTTTGGTTGATTACCTACCAACCACTCACCTCCCGCTTTCCCTCTGAGAGTCCCCACTCTGTTCCATGCTTCCATGTCTCTGGATCCATTCTGTTCATCAGTTTATTTTGTTACTTAGATTCCACATATGAGTTCAGTCATGTGATGCTTGTCTTTCTCCTACTTATTTCACTTAAAATGATACTCTCTAGGTTCCTCCATGCTGTCTCAGAGAGTAAGAGATCCTTTTTTTCACTACAGCATGGTATTCCGTGGTGTAAATGTACTACAGCTTTTTTTATCCACTCATCCACTGATGGGCACTTGGACTGTTTTCAGATCTTAGCTACTGTAAATTGTGTTGCTATGAGCATAGGAGTGCATACATTCTTTCTGATTGGTGTTTCTGGTTTCTTAGGGTACATTTCTAGAAGTGGGCACTGGGTCAAATGGCAGTTCCATGTTTAAATTTTTGAAGAAACTCTGTACTGTTTTCCATAATAGCTGCACCAGTCTGCATTCCCACCAGCAGTGTACTAGGGCTTCCTTTTCTCCCATCCTCATCAGCACTTGTCATTTGTTGATGGTAGCCATTCTGACAGATGTGAGGTGATACCTCATTATTTTAATTTGCATCTCTGGTGATCAGTGACTTTGAGCATTTTTTCATATGTCCCTTGGCTGTCTGTGTGTCCGCTTTGGAGAAGTGTCTATTTAGGTCCTTTGCCCATTTTTCTTTCTTTCTTTTTCTTTTTTTTTTTTAAATAATTATTGTTGAAAGTATTACATCTGTCTCCCTTTTCCCCCCATTAAGTCCCTCCAGCCTGTGCCTGCTGCCCCAGGCCTTCAGCACCATATTATCTGTGTTGATGGTTATGCATATATGCATACAGGTCTTTGGTTGATTATCTCCCACCCTCTCCCGCCTTCCCTCTGAGATTCCCCACTCTGTTCCATGCTTCCATGTCTCTGATCCACTCTGTTCATCAGGTTATTTTGTTACTTAGATTCCACATATGAATTAGATCATGTGATACTTGTCTTTCTCTGACTGTCTTATTTCACTTAGCATGATACTCTCCAGGTCCCTCCATGCTGTCTCAAGGGTAAGAGATTCTTCTTTTTTACTGCTGCATAGTATTCCATGCTATAAATGTACCACAGCTTTTTTATCCACTCATCTACTGATGGACACTTGGGCTGTTTCCATATCTTAGCTATTGTGAATTGTGGTGCTACGAGCATAGGAGTGCATACATTCTTTTTGATTGGTGTTTCTGGTTTCTTAGGGTACAAGTGGGATCACTGGTTAAATGGCAGTTCCATATTTAATTTTTTGAAGAAACGTCATAATGATTGCACCAGTCTGCATTCCCACTAGCAGTATGCTAGGGTTCCCTTTTCTCCACGTCCTTGCCAGCACTTGTTATTTGTTGATGGTAGGCATTCTGGTAGGTGTGAGGTAATACCTCGTTTTCATTTTAATTTGCATCTCTCTGATAATCAGTGACTTTGAGCATTTTTTGATATGTCCCTTGGCCATCTGTATGTCCTCTTTGGAGAAGTGTCTATTTACCGTATTTTCTGGCGTATAAGACGACTTTTTAATCCAGG
>PVJC01024941.1:0-25130 GCA_004026665.1 Murina feae | reverse complement strand
AGCCTCAGATGCGGCTGGGGGCAGGTCCCCAGTGATGACACACACACATACACACACACACACACAAAAGGCGCCTGGCAGACTGGGGCCATCATAGGACATCCACTGAGGGGTCCCAGACTGTGAGAGGGCACAGGTCGGGCTGAGGGACTCCCTCCACCCCGAGTGCACAAATTTTTGTGCACCGGGCCCCTAGTAAGACTATAAAACAATAAACTGATCACATGGAGAAATTAAAAGTATTCAGTTATTTAAAATGGTCAATGTGATCATTGTAATTTATCCTATTAACGTGTATTGTTAAAATGAAAATATTGATCTGAGGTAGAATATTTCATAGTCTAGTTTAGGATATAAGTTGATATTATTTTGGCCAAAACTATTCACACACAGAGCCCCCTTGATTTCTTATTCTGTACAACAATCTTGATCAGTTAGGCTTTAGAACATGAGCTTCCCAGGCCTGTAATACATCATGTGCATTTTGAAGGGTACTAAGTGGGTAGGTATGTTTTCCACCTGATATATGCTGGAAATTTATCTTTTTCTATCAGGTCATGTCTCAACACTAGCCAGATTATTTAATATTGATCCTGATAGCTTCAATATTCCTGTCAGTTTCACTAAATTCTAGACATATTTCTTTCCTACATAGGCCTCTGACCCCAACCCTGCCCCCTAGAGCATTTACTTTAAAAAAAAACCAAAAAAAACTATATTCCTTACATGTTTATATTCCAAATAGACAGTTCCCAGGTCTTTGAGAAAGACATTGCTGTTTTATAAAGCTGGCAAAATGATTTACCAATGAAAACATTTAAAAATATTTTTTCTAATGTAAGTAATCTAAGAAAAGGGAGAGCAGGAAAACTCCCTTTCCTTATTTTCAACAGGAAAAATTGTGTCTTATTTTTAATTTATTTTTACCTTTACTGAACTATTATTTTCATTAAATGAAAAAGGCAAAAGATATACACTTTATAAGAAAGCATGAGAGTCATCTATTTACAAATTGAAGGCAGAGTCAATGAAACGATCCTGACTGTATTGACTCTATGTGTAGCGTATGTATGAAGGTTCAGTGTTATCAATTAAATAGCTGTGTTCCACCCACTAAAATCTATATACAGAAGCTCTATTCCCCAAAGTGATGATAGTAGAAGGTGGGGCCTTTAGCAGGTAATTAGGTCTTGAAGGTGGAGCCCTTATAAATGGTACTTGTAACCTTATGCCAACAGACTGGAGAGAACTTATTTCCTCTCTTTCTCTCTGCCATGTGAAAATCCAGTGAGAAAGCAATGAGAAGAGATTTCTCCACAGATACTGGTTCTGCCAAAACCTTGATCTACAAATTTCCAGCTTCCAGAACCGTGAGAAAAAAAAAAGAAAATTAAGCCACCTAATCTATGGTGTTCGTGTTAAGGCAGCCCAAACTGACTAAGACAACCAAGTTGGAGAATTCCACTGCCCAGAACATAGCACATGACACCCTCCTCCGCTACTCTATGCATTTTAGTTTAAGGAATATAATTTTCTGTTTTTTTCTACTCATTCTATAGTACGTGTTATGGTATTTTCTAAAAAAAAAAAACCAACACCCATAGCTCTAAGGAAGAAAATACAAATAATTGATAATAAAAAAACTTTTAAGATTTTTGGTATATTTTCCAGTAGTATTTTGTATTAATGCATTTTAATACATTTTAAGTACATTATTATTAATATATGTTTTTATACCTGCAATTAACTTTTAATTTCTTCAGTATAGTCAATGTATTATGTTGTCTAAGCTATCCTCTAGGGATCATGAGTTCCTATATCACCAATTTATCAAAAAATATTTGTACAATTCATGCTTCAGGTGTAGTCAACTAGCATTTATCAGAAATACTACATTACAGAGGCCGCTACAATGAGTAATATACCTACTTCTTTCCCCCTCTGCACCAGCTACTTAATATATAATGTATGTTAATACTAGCTTTTTGGTGAAGATTGATTAGTAAAATGTTAGAAATGGTATTGATGATAAGTGAATCAACTAATATGTTAAAGAAATACCTCCCTATATTTGTATAAGCATAGTATAAACATTTACAAAGCGCCTTAAAGGGTAATGTTGAGAAGGCTTCCTCAGCTTGGTCTCTAAATGGTCAATTTTTCGATCATTTTTTTCTGACAATTCCTGGTTACATGCGCCTCACAGATGGTTAGATGAACTGTAGCTGGCATATGGCTCCATTTGCCTCAGGTGAACCTTTAATAGAGGATGTTTTGGGACCCCTGAAAAAGGCAGAGCTTGTAGAGTGTGTGTGTCACTTTTTAAATAAATTGACAAATGTGGCAGAAAGAGTCCTAGATTTCTTTCACTATAACTTTTTAGTGGGGTAATTCTGGAGGAGCAGGTACCCCTTACCCAGGGTTACAGATGAGAATTTAAAATGCCCAAATGATGTATAGTTGACTAAGACCAAATTGTTTTAGGCCAGTGTAGAATGTCAATGTTATCTTTCACTGCATTTCTTCTCTTATTGACTGAATCTTTTGTGAAGATATACCACAATTTATCTAGTTAGGATTGACAAGCATATGAGTGAGAAACAATATAGCAAAAAAACTTTGTTCATAAGTTTGAATTTCTAATTGTTTTTTTTATGATACTAGAGGCCTGATGCACAAAGATTTGTGCAGGAATGGACCTTCCTTCTCCTGGCTTCCTGCACCGCCTTTGCTCTGGCCCGCAGCTGCCTTTCTGCCTTTGCTCCAGCCTGGAGCCACCTTTCTGCTTTCCCACTCTACTTAGAGGCCCAGAGTGGCTGAGGCAGTGTAGAATGGGTGCTTGTTGCCATAGTGACGACACAAGCATCCCATCCCCCCCTTGGCCACTTGGTGCCTGTGTATGCAAATTAATCCACCATCTTTGTTGGGTAAATTTGCATAATCACTTCTGATTGAATGGTGGGCACAAAAGTACAGTCAATTTGCATCTTTCTCTTTTATTAGTATAGATAATGCCAGAGATGATATTACTTTTTCAAAACATCTGATGCTAGCTTTTTACATATAGGCATGTTATTTTCCAGAAAATGTTTGCTAGTTTATAACCACCTTATTTCTCTGAAAGAAAGTTACCTCAGTTTTCTCCAAATCATTTTTTAAAAAATTTTGATTGTAATGGCAAAGGAGAAAAAGCCAAACCTACTGACATTTCCAAAAAACTATCTTTACCAACCATCTCTTTCCTCTGTAACCTTTCTCCATGCACACTGCACACAGAGAGATAAGCAGAGACCTATGGGGGAGGAGGGGATTGCAGGGGCATCATTTCAATCACTGGTGTGATCAAGGCCTAAATTCTGGTTCTTTTAGTTTAGAGAAACCCATACAAACTTCCAGAATATTTTAGCTATCTGGAAATGGCACTAGCTAGAAAAAAATGGCTTTCTTAATTTATCTGACTAGTAGTAATATAATGTAAGTTATTAGAAAAACAATTATATCAATGATGATGGATATTTTATCAGAAAATATTTGCACAAAGGGTGTTGTCATATAACTTTAGGAAAATGAATTTAACAGATTATGCTTGAAATGATGGTCAGAGTATGCTTTCAGAAAAAGTTACGCAGATAATTCTCTTTACGCATGTAACCATGTTTGGCATATTAAGTGAAAAGGCAGATTATCAAACAACTAGAGGCCTGGTGTACAATTTGTGCACAGGGGAGGGAGTTGTCTCTCAGCCCAGTTTTCACCCTCTCCAATCTGGGACCTCTCGAGGGATGTCCAACTGCCCACTTAGGCCTAATCCTGCTGGATCTCACAATCTAGGACTGCTGGCTCCCAACCACTTGCCTGCCTGCCTACCTGATTGCCCCTAACCACTCCCCTGACAGCCTAATCAACACCTAACTGCTCCCCTGCTGGCCCGATTGCCCCTAATTGCCCTCCTCTTTAGGCCTGGTCACCCCTCACTGCCCTCCCCTGCCGGCCCAGTCACCCTTAACTTGCCTCATTGCCATCCTGGTTGCCCACAACTTCCCTCCCCTGCAAGCCCAATTGTCCCTAATTGCCCTCCCTGCCACCCAAGTCCCCCCCAGCTGTCCTCCCCTGAAGGCCTGATCCCCCCAACTGCGCCCCCCTGCTGGCCCGATTGCCCACAACTGCCCATGCCTGCAGGCCTGATCATCTCCAACTTCCCCCCCCTGCCAGCCATCTTGTGATGGCCAGTTTTGACCACATGGGGGTGGCCATCTTGTGTGTTGGAGTGATAGTCAATTTGCATATTACATTTTTATTATATAAGATGTACAGTAATATTTCATTTGTAGAAACTATCCTTAAATATAAAAAAATAACTTGTAGTATATCTATCTATCATCTATTGAAATAGCAACAGTTTTTAGGTGGTGAGTTTATGAATAACTCCCTTTTTTAGGCTTCTTGTGTTTTTCAGATTTAAAATATAAAATAGACATATTAACATTCAGTACAAATTGGTAGTCACAGAATAGTCAAGGGGATGTAAAGTACAGCATACGAAATACAATCAATAATATTGTGATAACTATGTATGGTGCCCATTGGGTTACTGGAAATATCGGGGGGGGGGACAGTTTGTAAAGTATATAATTAACCTCTATACTAAACACATGAAACTAATTAAAATAATATTGAATATAAATTATAATGGAAAAATTTTAATACATTAAAAAACATACTAACATTCATAACCAGAAAATAATTATTTTTAAAAATAAGGCTAGCATTCCTAGGCTAGGAAGTAGAGAACATGAATCCTTCTATTTTTAGCTTTATAATTCTACTTTATAAATTTTAACTATATGATCATTCTCATTTTAAAGTTTTGTTTAATATTATCGCAAATGGTTCCATGTTAAAAACTTGGTAGACTATTACATTGTATCAACTCTTTAAAATTGGCAGAATTGTTTGTGTACCTACTTTTTAAAAAACCTTTAAAGGTCAGTGGGAAAATATGTGTAATAAATCATAATGAAAATGAAAAAAAATTATCTTAGTATTAAATTTACAGAAGGCAAGTTAGAAGTCATCCCTGAAGGAGGTAATAAACAGAACACACTAGAGAGGAATAGACTACAACAAAAGCAGATACTTAACCCAGGTGGAAGTTGTAGGTAAAATATCCATTCATGCTTTCTGAATGATAACTATAGATTAATCATTCTCTTTAGGAAAATTTGAAATATTATAGCCAATATAATATTAATACTTACTTTTCATTATGGCTGGCAGGGGTTAGAGGCAAAAATGAGAGGACTTTCAAGAGATGTCTGTGATTGTGTTTGTGTATGTGTGCATGTACGTATGCACATACGTGCATGTGTTTTATTATATGTGCTAATTTGGGTTGGGTCTTACACCAAGAAAAATGTAACCCCTCTTTTGTGAAATACAACAGTATTTGGTCATGTTTTCTCTGGTATATATATATTGAACTTGTGAGTATATTCCTATATAGTTAATAGAGAACTGGGCATAGAGCTTATTTTCATTTATGTCCTTTGTACTTTTGTATGTTTTACAATTTGTATTTAAATTAAAACAAATACATAAATCAGAAAATTTTAGGCCAGAAACTATATTGTAATTAAACTCATTATATAAGCAGATAAAAGAAAGTATAAAAGTAAAATAACTGAATAAATTGAACTTTTAAATAGTATTTTAGCTGAGTTTATACTTTTTGTGATAAATATCTAGAACAGTGTATCACTATGTGATCAAAGTAAAAATCACAAAACTCTGGTGAGTTGTAGTTGTGCTTGTGAAAATGTCCAAACCTGTAGAGAATTTGTTATTTGAGCCAAACTGAGGACAGATGCTGGGGAGCAAGATCTCCAATGCTCTGGAGAATGGCAGCTTTTTGTATACGCTGGAATGAAAGGAGAAGATGTAAGGATGGTGCATGAGATCCATTGGTGGAGCTTCAGGAGGCGGGAGAAAACAAAGCAAATCTCTAGGGTCAGATCAAAGGCAAAATGGAGAAACATACTTCTTTTACATTGGTAGGTACAGGATAGTTTAAAATATGCAGCACGTAGAGATGGTATGTGGGGATCAAGATAATAACGAAGAGTTCTGTGTTGTCCTGCTCTGGCGGTCTTGTGCTCTAGCGAGAATAGAAAGAGAAAACGACCTTGAAATTACAAGGATGAGATGTGTTATCCTCGATGCAAAAGGACAATGGACAGAGCTCATTTAAGATGACCACTGACCTTTGCTAAGCTGTAGGCCTGAAACATGACTACCCACCAATATGATCATCTAGTTCAGGAATTTGTGATCAGACCACACTGTGTGGTTATTTGTGGTCATTGAGCATGTCAGGCCTGACACATGCCTCGCCCCCCAAAACTTGTCAGGTTTTATTGCATAGCCAAGTTTTTTGTTCCCATGCTATTTTTATAAAAGAGTAACCATCAGTTAAGAAATGTAAAATCTGAACTGGTGAGGAGAGGTAAAGGACTGAACTATTATCAGCTAATTTGATTAAAAAGTAGAGAATCAAACTGACTCAGGTGGAATTTTGCAAACTCCCAGAGCATGAGTTAGTAATCAATATTTAGAAAATTTACCCATGCTGTGTAAGTTCTTCAGGCCTTCCTCATTCTTCTATGTCAAATCAATTCCTTTAATTTCATTTTGTTCCTATCAGGTATAGTGACTCAATAAATTCATGGGAACTGAGTAAATAAGTAATAATATTGCATCACTATTTCCCAAAAGTAATATTGCCAATTCTTTTTATTCTTGATTGTAATATATGGTCTGAAAGACTTGTTCTAATATGCAACTCTTTGCAGAAATAAAGACAATGGGTAGGGATAAGAGGAGGAGCTCATTTATATGTAAATAACTTTGTAAAGAAATAATAAAGCATGTCTTTCTCCTTGTTATAAAAGAATTCAATAGCCTGAAAAATAGCCTTGTTATAAGAAATTAAGTTAAGGAGGGAAAAACACAATATCTTAGTGGGTGAAGCAATTGTCTGGCTATCTGATATGCATGAAAATTTTCCTGAGAAGCAAATAGCAACCACTCAGACTAAAAGAAAGAATCTCATCAAAGTCTTACCATACATAGAATAGTCTGAGCTATCACTTTCCCTTCAAGCACCTATTAAAGTAATGTTAAATGAGTACGTTTTAAAAGCCAGACCTATAAACCATGGCATATAGTTCATTATTTATATCATTACTTATTAGAAAGATATATCTCCAGCCCTGACCGGTTTGGCTCAGTGAATAGAGCATCGACCTGCGGACTGAGGGGTCCCAGGTTTGATTCTGGTCAAGGGCACGTGCCTTGGTTGCAGGCACATCCCCAATAGAAGGTGTGCAGGAGGCAGCTGATTGATGTTTCTCTCTCATCAATGTTTCTGACTGTCTAACCCTCTCCTTTCCTCTCTGTAAAAAAATCAATAAAATATATTTAAAAAAGAAAAAGAAAGATATATCTCCAAAATGGTATCTCTCTTGCATTGAAACAGAGTGAACATGCTTAAAGTAACTTTTATTTTTCTTACCCAAGGCAATGCATTCTATTGATTTTAGAGAGAGTAAAGGGACGAGGGAGAGAGAGAGAGAGAGAGGGAGAGAAAGGGGGAGAGAGAGAAAGAGAGAGAGAGAGAGAGAGAGAGAGAGAGAGAGAGAGAGAGAGAGAGAGTTGATGTGAGAAACATCAATCAGTTGGCTCCTGTATACTAGTATTTCCTGACCAGGGTTCGAACCTACAATCTGAGTATGTGCCTTAACTGGGAATTGAACTTGCCACCTTTTGGTGGTACAAAGGATGAAGGTCCAAGCAATAGCGTCACACTGGTCAGGGCTAAAGAAACTTAAAGAAAAACTTTTTTTTTTGCATATAATGAATATATTCTTTAGTTATAAGACTAGACTAGCTGTAAAACTTTAAAACTTAAAAGATTTTAAAACTAATGTTAGACAGGACAAATGGCATATTATATACCCACATATCTAGTATATATTTGTGAAAAATTTCTAACACTTTGAGTCTTTAACCTGATGCAGTCATAAGGAACACCCTGAGATGAATATGGTCATTGTGTTGAGAAAACAAGGTCATAAAAATACAATGTAACTAGATTAATTACATTTTAAGAAGAAATAATTAGAACCCAGTGGCTTTTGAGTCTCCCACTCTATTTTAAATAATATTGCTAAAATATGAAGATTTTAAATGTTAAAGAGGAAAGCTAATTATAAAATAAATGGTTTTATTATTTATTTTCATAAAAATGTTCATTCTGCATTTATATGCATCTCACGTACAGACCACAACAACTTACCTGCCCTTGATGTACCTGCCAACTGGTGACATCTACAGGAAATTATTTCACTAGAGGAGCACATTCCATTCTTTGCAAAGAAGTATTACAGGGAGAAACCTCACAACTTCAAGATAAATACCTTAATAACTTCCAAAGGGGCAAACCTACACAACAACATCAGGATACCTAAAACAGAACAGCCATCAAACTGGTAGTGCTTGCCTTGTTAGAATCAGGCACACCGGAACTAGGATTAATGTCTTTGCAGTTATGACACAGAAACAATGATACTTTAATTTGATGCTCAAGTTATTCATGAAATATAAAAGCAAAATAAAAATACTTTCAACTTTCATATGTATGCACTTATTGAAAAATTACTCAAGAATATACACCAAAGTCTTCCAAGGAAGGGCAAAATTGGATATATTGGACACAAATCTCTGCTAATTAAGATAAAATAAATGGAAGAAAGGCAGAAAGCAATTAAAAGTGGATGCTTTAGATCTTGATACACCAAGATTCTCTTTTGAATTACTAATTTTAATAGCATATCATTTTATCTTTTCTGTTGGTGCTACAGTGAGAATATTTACAGGAACATATTTAATATATATTTTATTATTTTCAGTTTCTGACTGAAATTCCCATGTGTTTCTGGATATTTAGTATTCAGAAGAACTACCTGAGGAAATAGTTAACAAATACAAATCCTCATTTCTCATTTTAGATCTGCTTAATTAGATCCCTGTAGATAAACCCAAGAATCTGCATTTCAATGAGCAGGAAGGGAGATTCTGATACAGGTAGCTCACACACTTTAGTTTGGAAATTCTGCTAACATAACTGACAGGATGATCTCTTTCCCCTCCCCCCCAACCCCACCCCCCGACCTTCCTGCTATAGTTTGACAGTCTGTTTAATGCTGCTCTGCTTCTGTATCTAGTCTCTGTTTATCAGTTTATAATGGGTTTTATTATCCATAGATGAGTAATCAACCAAAGGACTTTTATGTATCCATATAAGCATAACCAATGGACACAAGACACTGGGGGGTAGGGGAGGATGGGGGAAGGTCAAGGGAAAAAGAAGAGACATATGTACTACTCTTTGCAATATTTTAAGTAATAATAATAATAAAACATAACTGACAAAAGACTTGAGGAATGGCAGCATGAAAGACTGCCTTGGTCTCTGTCCTTGAAGTTTTAACAATTTGAACAGCTATAATTCAACCAAGGATTCCCTGCCCAACATACATGTATGAGATATCCAGTCATTGAAACATCTCAAGGTGGGTAAGCAGGAGAGACTAGGGTGATGAGAAGAGAGAAGAGCTCCAAAGAGCCATATACACAGCCCTGCAGCCAAGAGCTCACTGCAGGGTTCAGTCCAGAGTAGAGAAATAAGGTTGTGGATGCCACTCCCTTCAGCTGGGAGGAGAAAAAAGAGTTAGTGAGCATTCCTGCTGCTGAGCCCAATGACCTGGACAGGGGTGAAGCAGAGAGGCACAGCCACAGGTGTCTGGAAAACAGTATTTCAAACAAAGAAACAAAGCTACCAAACCTGGCTTCCCTCTCTTCCCATTCCAAGATTTGCCTTTGCTTACCCTTCCTGCCACTTTGCAGACCATTATTATCTGCCAACCCAGGAACTGGTTCTACAGACACACCTGTTCCCTGAGTAAAGGGTACACATGATAACTAGGTCCAGGCAAGGTTGGAGGCACAGGTGGGATGCTGCAGAGGCCTGCTGGTTGCCATTGCTGGGAGGGCAAAGCAACAAAGAAGACCACTGCATTTCCCTAGCTCACTCCATCTCCACAGAAAGAGGCTGCAGTTCCAACAGTGTCTGGCTGTTTGGGACAGCATTGGGATTTCATGGATTTGGAGCCCCATCACATACTATGTTTCCCTGCATGGTTAGTCCCCTGTGACCAGAACAACCAGGTCACAGAGGAGGTGCTCAACTTTCTAGAGAACATAGGCAATTTTCCACCACCCACTGAGATATGAAAATTCAGAGAAGTGGAAGAGAGCTAAAAATCTTGTGATTTTAAGCCACTTACTAGAGAACAATAGAATGACTTCTTATCAATCTGTTAGAGAAATGCCACTCATACATACATGCCGAGACAGAGAAGGCATCCAACAAATGCCATGAATTACCTAGGTAATGAGGCAACTCAAAAAGAAAATGGAAAAATCTCCAGAAAATAAACTTAAAGACATGGAATTAAATGACATGGAATTCAAGATTGCAGTTCTGAGAAAACTCAATGAGATGCAACAAACAAACAAATACACAGATAGGCAGTTTAATAAACTCATAAAAGAAATCAAGGAATGAAAGAGTACCAAAAAGTTTGAAACGTTAAAAAACAACCAAATAGTACTTCTGGAAATGAAGAACTCAATGAAAGTGATCAAGAATGAACTAGAAAACATAGGAAATAGGACTATTCACTGAATTTAGGAATTGAACAGAGTAGAACAGGTAAGGAAACTAAACAAACAAACAAACAAACAAATAAATAAGATTTGAGTAGCAAAGAAAGAGAAAATAGGAGAAGTGGAGTAGCACAGGAAAGAGGAAATTTTATATCTGAATAAGCCAACAGACACTACAATAATAACACATCAATAAAGCAGATAAAGAAGATCAATTTTTAACAAGCAGTAAAAAGAAAGGAAAGGGAAAAGCTAAAGCGAGGAAAAGAGAATAAAATCAGGGTGGAAAAGGGAAAAGGGAGGGAAAAAAAGTGAAAATAAAATAATAAAAATGTTAAAAATAATAATACTAAAAACAAACAAACACCCAATCATAGTAAGAAATCTAAATACTCCATTGAAAGCTCTAGATAGATCATCCAAAGAGAAAATCAATAAATAAATACCAGGTTTAAATGATACATTCAAAGAAATGGACATCATTGATGTTTTCAGAGCCTTTCATTCCGGAACATCAGATTATACATTTTTTGCAAATGCACATAGAACATTCTCAAGGATAGACCATATGTTGGGTCAAAAAACTAGCCTCAAGTAATTTAAGCAGACTGAAGTCATACCAAGTGCACTCTGGCCATGATGCTTTGAAATTAGAAATCTATTATAAAAAGGAAGTAAGAAAAACAAATAAAACCACAAACATGTGGTGATTAAGCAATGTACTAGTACTACTAAAAAATGACTGAGTCAAAAAGGTAAGATCAAAAGATACATAGAGACAAATGAGAATAACAATACAACATGTTAAAACTTACAGGATGCAGTGAAAGCAGTAATAAGAGGGAAGTTTATATTATTACAGGTCTACCTCAAGAAATAAAAATATTAAGTAAACAACCTAACCTAACAACTTAAAGACAACTAGAAAAAAAGAATGAAAGCAGTCCAAAGTAAGCAGAAGAAAGGAAATAATAAAAATTACAGCAGAATTGAATGAAACGGAGAACAAAAAGATTATGCAAAAAACTAATACGATAAAGATCTGGTTCTTTGAAAAGATTAATAGAATTGACAAACCCCTGGCTAGATGCCCTAAGAAAAATACTCATTTAAAAGACTCAGAAAGGATGAGAATGAGTGTGTCCTCAAAATATTAAAAATGGAACTCCCAGTAATCCCACTTCTAGGAATATATCCCAAGAAATCAGAAACATCAATAAGAAAGGATATATGCACCCCTATGTTCATAGCAGCACAATTTATAATGGAATTGGAAACAGCCTAAGTGCCCATCAGCAGATGAGTGGCTAAAGAAACTATGGTTCATTTACACAATGGAATATTAAGTGGCAACAGCAACAAAAAAAGAATTCTTACAGTTTGCAACAGCATGGATGGACTTGGAGAGTATTATGCTGAGCTAAATAACCTTGTCAGAGAAAGATAAATATCACATGATCTCACTCATATGTAGAATCTAATGAACCAAATAAACTGATGATCAAAATTAGACCCAGAATCATAAAAGCATGAACTGACTGTTGAACCTCAGAGGAAAGGTAGGGGAGGGTGGGTGGGAAGAGATCAACCAATGAACTTGTATGCATATAGGCACAACCCATGGACACAGACAATGGGGTGGCTAGGGCATGGATGGAGGGAGGATGGAAGCAGGCTGGAAGAGGTTATGGGGGAATAAGGAGGACCTATGTAATACATTCATCAATAAAGATTAAGAGAAAAAGTAACAAAAGACTCTGAAAAGAGAAGTTACCACAAACATCACAGAAAAACAAAGAATCATATTAGAATACTATGAACGACTATATGCCACCAACTTTATCTAGAAGAAATGGATAAGTTTCTAAAAATATATAACCTTATTACACTGAATCATGAAGAATTGAAAAATCTAAATAGACCTATCAACAGTGAGAGAATTGAAACAACCATAAAAAATCTCACTTCTATATATAACTTTAATTCTGAGATTTTTGAAATGCTATGGAATCTATAAAATATTTAACTGGTCAGAATTTGTAGGAGTCTCTGAAAAGTCAAACAGAAGTATGGCCATTTATTTGAAAACAAACAAACAAACAAAAAACACAACACATTTCTGTGCTATACAATTTAGGTTAACTCATGGTATCCCTCGATATTTATTCCTCATTTTTCTACCTTTGCTTTCCCCTACTTTGAATCTGTTCTCTGCTGTTGAAAGGACAACTTATACCTATTTTGAGAGCAAATATTGTCTCTGTCCCTTCCAATCTGCAGGACTGTGGCAAAGCTACTTAACCTATGTAAACATTGGTCTCTTCATTGCCACAGAAGGTAGAGTAATGTCCAGCTCATGATGTGTTTGAGAGGACTAAATGAAATAATGAGAGATTAGTGAATAACATATGGTCTGGCATGTAGCAAATATTAGGTCATTGCTGTTGTAGCCGCCCTTAAACTTTCTGGATAAGAAATCAGTATATATATATATATATATATATATATATATATATATATATATATATTTCATATATATGCACATATTTAAGCATATATATACATAATATTTTAACCATATAGATTTTGACCATTGCATATAAATAGCTTCTTTACATTATTTTCTATTTTATTCCAATAAATCCAACATAGCCAGTTTTAAGAGCAAACCTGATAGCTTGGCATCCAGCAGAGAACATATATTCAGGATAATGCTCACAGCTTGCTATAAATGCAAGTCTGTGAACACAACCTGATGCAACCATAAAAAGTGTTTTGCAGAGAAATACAGGAAATGAAAAGAATAATGGAAAATATAAGTATATTGTAATAGTTTTCTAGGGGAAAGGAAATGAGTGCATGAAATACTATTAAATTGAAGGCTAATACATATATGTCATAATACATTTCATGTTCTTATCTGTGGTTCAAATGTCTTGTTTTTAGACATTCCTTTTATTTAAAGTGTCTTCTCTTCGATTAAATCATGTTTATTTTGTAAAAATAAATTGCACTGTCTTGGGAAGAATGTTTATACTATCATTTGTTTTAACTAGTTGGTTTATATGAATTAAAATGAAAGTACCAATCTAACTTCCCTTCCCATGCATTTCTTTTCTTCCTATCTACGTTATCCATTCCCTCTTCTTAGTTTCATGCATGTTCTGCTTATTTGATGAATATATGTGTGCACAGCTGGGTCTTTTTAAAATATATTTTTATTGATTTCAAAGAAGAAGAAAGAGGAAGAGAGAGATAGAAACATCCACAATGAGAGAGAATCATGGATCAGCTCCCTCCTGCAAGTCCCCCACTGGGAATCGAGCCCACAACTTGGGCATGTGCTCTTGACCAGAATCAAACCTGAAACCTTTCAGTTTGCAGGTTGATGCTCTATTCACTGAGCCAAACCAGCTAGGTCATAGCTGTGTCTTTTAAACTAATCTCTATCCCTCCCAACTCCCGTAATTTCTCCTTTAGTTTTTTCGTGTTGTTTTTTGTTTGTTTGTTTGTTTTTGGAGAAGAAAGTACACAGGCAAAACAAGAAGGGAGGAAGTTGCTTTTTTTATATTATTTCCAATCCTGAAACATTTTCAGTTTATCAATTATATACTTCTGATCAAAGTCTAGATTCCTTTCATTAGGAAGAGACAGGGAATATACAAATTGCTCCATCTGCAAATGCATCTTCAAATATCAGTGTGTCAACTAAGCAGGCTGCTTTGGTTTTATGTTTATCCATCTACTGCGTACATGCCTTGTAGACTTCTTTGCACTCTGAATGACTGAGAGGGAGAATCCATTATCCAGCGAAGATAGAGGGTAATTAAAAAGCATCTACTCAATTGTTATCTATGATGTGTCTCTAATTTCTATAGTCTCCTTCCTCACGTCATCAAGTCAATGGCAAAATTCCTAGATGGTAATTTATATTGTCTAGCCCTGAAATTTTTGAAAGAAGTCTGGCACCAACATACTGGCTGGCAGACAAACAGCCAAGAGATCAAATGTGTTGAGATTTTTTTTTTAATGCTTTTTTGTTTGCAAATATGGTTTAGAACTCTAAGCAAGATAGTAACAGTACATCGTTCGAAAAATTGCTCATGACGCATTTTCATCCTGAAAACATGTGAGAATCACTTCTGATAAAATTAGGAAAGAAACATAATTGTAATCATTGGCAGCAGAGGATTGAATTGTGTATATATTTGGGACTTTGAGAGTACGTTCCAGATATAGAACTCCAAATCTGAATGAGATTGTGCATTAATATTTAATGATTTATTTTGTTGTCAATGAAAAGATAGTTCCCCTAACAACTTGAGGAAATTATATCTAAAGATATTTCTTTAGTTCCTTTTTCATTTGAATTTATTTTCAGTTAGCATATACTCTATGGCTACTTCTGTAGAGTACTTAAACATATTCTTCAAATAAAGGACTTACTTCAATTTCAAACACTCATTTCAATAATTAGTCTTTAATTCACACTTCACTGATATACCTTAAGTAAACTCATATAGCAACCTTATGATGGAAGGAGCCTTGACTTGTGGTGGTAAACACACAATACAATATACAGATGATATGTTGTAGAAGTTATATAATTTAATTAATGAATGTAACCCCAATACATTCAATAAGACTATTTTAAAGTAGAAGAATATGTGTGGTAATAACAACTCACCCACTCCAGAATCAGCTTTCTAGGAATTAGCCCTCTTTTGCAAACTAGATTGTGATAGATGTAAAAAAAAAAGGAGTATGAGCACAATGAAAACCATACATTTTAGTTTAATAGCCAAAAATTATAGCAGGAGACAACCACTAGAGCTTTTATTATAAAAGAGCCTATAACCCTTAGTACTTTAGTCGATCATGGTGGAATCCTTCAGATGTGGTACAGTAAATCTCTCCTTTAAAAACATTTATGAATTTATTTGTACTTTTCCCAGCCACTACTGATGATGAGGTTCATGAAGACAGAGCTCATGTCTCTTTCATTCTTCCCTGTATCCCTAATACGTACCTGACAAAATGCAGGATGCCTAGCTAAACATCCTTTTGGATATACACTAACTATTTCATTTGTCATTCTGTATTTTATTTGCTGTATTTCCATTTCTTCCTTTGTGTTGAGAAAATTAAGAAATAAATGTTTAACTTTTTTTCTAACGCCCAGAAGATTGTATTGAATAGAGATATATATTTCATTTTAGAATAATTTCACTTAACAAAATTAATACGTGATATAATCAGTGACTATAAAAATAAACACAAAACTATATATTCCAGATGAGCCCATTTCCCCAAAGATAGACACTAAGGCTTTCTTATTTATTCTCTAAAGTATATTTTCACAAGATTTAAACGTTTTCCACCTTGTTCTTAAAAAAAAAAGTGATATGACTTAAAACAAGAGGACTTCAGAGAAGACAAGGGAAGGAAGTATCACTGTTTCCCACCTGATTATCATTTTATAGCTTCTTCCTGATAATTGAATATCTGAAGCCACAGAGACTTAAATCTCATTTCTGTGAACTCCCACTCATAGTGGAGACTTCCTTTGGGTGTTTGAAAATATTTTCGGTTAGTAATTATTTTTTTTTAATTTTGTTTTATTGCTTAAAGCATTACAACGAATGTTAGATAGGTCTCCATTTTTTTCCCTTGACCTTCCCCCCTCCTCCCCTACCCACCCCCCCAATGTCTTGTGTCCTGAACGTAATCTGCAGCATCATCGGGCCTGCAGTGAGGCTGCTCTCCTTCTCTGTGAAAGTTGCCTTCTTTCCCCGCAGTGTGCAGGGAGTGCTACTAATCTGAAATTACACTCCCACCCAAACAATGATGCTTGCCTTTATGTGCAATTCCAGGTTCAAGTGCCCTAAAATGCTTGGGAATGAAGACTTAGTGATACCCCCAATGGCAAGCTGGAACTCTATTGCAGGCTCTTGCCCTACAAAGTTTGAAGAATAGCAAGATTTTAAGCAGAAGTGTGGAAGTTTATTGCAAGTGTATACAAACTCCCCCTGGGAAGGGGTTCCCAAAATGGGAAAAATTCTCTTTCAAAATGAGGAAAACCAAACCCAGTGAGTCTCTTTGTGGATTTATAAATGCAGGCGGCTTCTTTGTCTGTACATACTACCTTTTAATTGGACCCCTCCCCATTTTATGTCCCCTGTGCTTTTCCTAACCGCCCACGTTCCCTCTTGTCTGTCTAGTATCAGTTTCAAAGATTCAAAGCTCACCCAGTGCCTCCCTCTTCCCCTCATCTTGCAACATCCTCCGTTCTCTGTGTATGTGAGACAAACAATCTGGCGGCGTAGAGCCATCTCCACCCATCACGTATGCATTCCTCTCCCACAGAACCTTACCCTAAGACAGCCTTTCCTGTCTCTAACCTCCTCTCGTTAGTATCAAGAACACATGTTCACATTTGTAGCCAGGACAACAAAGAATTTTACGGTGTTTGTTTATTTTTTACTGCTACATCCTCCTGATCGGTTTTCAAATTCCCATTCTTTTGTTTTATTTTAAGTCCAGAAATGTATTAACATTATGTTTGCTGAATACAGCCAGAAACTTTGGAAGCACTTGCAATGCTGTGGATGTTATAGACTGTCTCCCATTGTGAAACAGTCACTGAGATGGGGAGCCCGATTAATGGATTATTTTATTGAAATGAAAGGTTTAGTTAGAAATTGAGTTAATTACAACATCTGAAAGGGATTAGGTTACATCACCTTATTAACCTACAAAATTCTGAAACAGAAATGTTATCGGTCTATAGCTATGAATTCCCTCGCAAGCCCTTGCCTATTTTCAACTGAAGGAAAACATCCTCATTTATGTTTCTTTTACCAAGATAAAACTTATCCCTCTTTAAATTTTTTCAAGCACTTTAGCTGCAGCACACAGGCTACTGAGCGTAGTTCGTCACTTGTGCATTGTCCTATACCCCACACTCCTATAAACTATAAGCTTCCTAAATACAAGCAGGGTCTCACTCACTTTTTAATCTCATGATAAAATATTATGACACAGATTCAATGTGTTTGTTTGTTTTTTTAAGTTAGGGGCAAAAAACCCATAACATAAAATTTAACATCTTACCCATTTTAAGCAATCATTGCAGTTGTGTTAAATATAATTACATTGTTGGGAAACACAAAACTTTTTTATTTTGCAAATCTGAAACTTGATACCCATCAAAAAATTCTCCCTCTTTCCGTGACAGCTTCAAGTTTATAAAACAACAACAACAATAACAACAACAACAACAACAACAAAATATATATATAATAAAAGAGCAATATGCAAATTAACCATTACTCTAAGACACCTAAGCCACGCCCATCATCCAAGCCACGCCCACCAGCCAATCAGAGCAGCTGCATGCAAATTAACCTAGCCAAGATGGCGGCCGGCGGCCGTGGAGCTAGAGCAAACAGGAGGCTTCCATTGCACCAGTGATAAAGTTAAAATTGCCTGCCTAGGCCAGCCGGGCCTCTGCTCAAGGCAACAATGTTTCAATTATAGAAGCCACAGAGCTGAAGCAAATAGGAGGCTTCATTGCCTGGCAAGGCAACAAAGTTTCAATTATAAAAGATAAATAAACCCCAAAAGCCTCGCTGGGACATTGGGTCAATGGGAGCTGTGGGCAGCCTGAAAATGGCCCTCATCCCCTCACCCAGGCTGGCCACACCCCCATGGGGTGAGGGTTCCCACTGGGGGGCTTGGCCAGCCTGCAAACAGCCATCAGCCCCTCATCCAGGCTGGCCAGGCACACCAGTAGGTGGACATCCCCTGAGGGGTCCCGGACTGTGAGAGGGCATAGGCTGGGCTGAGGGACCCTGCCCCCCCCCCAAGTGCACAAATTTTTGTGCACTGGACCCCTAATATATATATATATATATATATATCTATATATATATATATAATATCTATGCATATATATCTATATACACACAAACACACACACATACACATATATTTACACAATAAATTTAAACATATATGCCTATAGCATCGATCAAGCAATAGACTAAGAGGAATAAAGGGCTCTCCTGGGTAAAATTTTTGCCATTTTTGTAGGAGTTGTCTTTTGACCTGTTTTTAGTAAGAACTTTAGATATTCTTATGCTTAGGCCACATTAGTGACAAAGGATCAGGTGGTACATATTATTAATTTTTTAAAAAATCTATGTTCAATTATCTTTGTTTTTTTCTTTAGGTCAATTATTAGATACTAGAGGCCTGGTGCACGAAATTCATGCACAGGGGTGGGGGGTCCCTCAGCCTCACCTGCACCCTCAGCCTCACCTGCACCCTCAACAATTCAGGACCCCTACACCTTTTTCTTATCTAGCTAACCTCTTCACATTTAAAAAAATTAACTGAAATGCCACCTAATCTAGAAAATCCTCTTTGAACAAGTCTCTTTACAATCTGTATTAAGTATTTTCATAGTATATCATTCTTTTTTTTTAAACAGCAACTTAGAGTGTATGCAATGTACTTCTCATTCTTGCATCTGAATTTTTTCTTCTTGTTCTTGTAATAGCAAAGTTTATCCAATTTACATTTGCCCTTCAAGGGCTTATATTTGGTTCAGTTTCTAGTTGGCTCCCTGCTTTTTTTTTAAGCAATAAATTTGGATTGTAATAGTAAGACTCACTTTTAATCAAGCCTGTAGGTCTCCCTATCTGAATATTTCTATAACACCTATCACTTTAGCATACCAGAGATTGTGATCATTTATAGAATAACAATAAATGTCACCTGATCATTTGATCTTCTAGTAATACTTTATAGCAAGATGTATCATTCTAGTAATTTAACTATTACAGAACTGAGGCGTGCAGAAATAAATCACATTGCACAATAGAGAATGACTCAAATATCAAAGCATAGTACACTTAGGGCCTCCCTTGTCCTGTGCCTCAGATTTCATGGCATATTACACAGTTCACATGGAACTCAGTTTCCTTTAAAATAGGAAGGGATCCCATGCTCATGAAGCAGCTACTTCCACACATATTTTTTAATTTAATTCACAGAACATACACTTTGTACTAATTGTTGGAAAATCATCCTAGCAATTGCCTCTTCCTCCCTGTATTGTTGCCTTACATCTGATATCATTACTGTGCTTTCATCATCCATTCGCTCTAATAAGATTGTGAATTATTTAAGATTGAGAATTATTTGAGCTTGTGTGTTTCCTGTCATGGTGCCTAGATAAATACTCAAATGCCATTCAGCCCAAATGACTGTGATGAGAGAGGCCCACCAATGCTGGAGAGCTCTGATTTTTATTTAAGGGGCCTCACTCGTTCTGTGCCTTTACAGAGGGATGAGTAGTGGCTGAGGGAATTTGATAAAACCCGGACAGAATTCTCCTCCTAAAAGATTTTGCTAAGCTGGCGCCTGGGACCGCTGGGCATTTGTCCAATTAAAACCCGGACACACAGCAATAACAAAGGCACTGGTCTCCTAATGCTAATGCCTAGGGATCAAATCCCAGCCTGCAAGAACTCACCCCTGCTGTCAGGACGGGGCTGCCGCACCTGGACTGGTGCTCCTAACTCTGGGGAGAGGGAGACTTCCCATGGCTAGAGGCTCTGGACTCCGCACCACCCATCCAAACAGGTCCATAGCACCGGCTGGTCAGCAGACTAGCTTTTTTGCCTGGGATTCCAGGGAGGCCTGGCCTGGCCTATTCCTCCTGTGATGAGCACCAGGCTGGGGGGTGTGGACCTGGGCTGCCGCTTGGCGCTGGTGCAAGTGCAAGCAGTCAAGGGGTGGGAACATCCACTTGGCGCTTGCTCCCATAGGCCCAGAGTGGCCGGGGGCATTCTGGTACCCTGGCTGCTCAGGGCCCATGCGTGGGGCTACAGGCTAGGAGTGGCCTTGGTCCTAAGGATGTTCCTGGGACCCAGGCCTCTCGGCGCCTGCATATGCAAATTAACCCACCATCTTTGTTGAGTTAATTTGCATACTCTCCTGATTGACTGGTTAGTGTAGCGGAGGGATGGTCAATTTACATGTTTCTCTTTTATTATGTAGGATTGAAGGTTAACATGGTGGATGGTGTGCGAGGGCAGGCTAAATAGCCATCTCTGATACTGGATAAAGAAAAATTATGCAGTGTACTTTATTTAAGGGTAGAGGGTGGGGAGTGGAAAATCCAGAGGGAATTTTCCCCTTGGCACAGCACCAAGCCAAGGGGACATTGGGTTGATGACGGCAGCACCCAGAAGCTGGAGCTTCACCCTTACATGCAGTCACTGGGGGAAACCTTTTGTCTTCAGTGAGTCTGGGGGCTGGGCTGGTGGGCTCGGCATGTGGAGGGAAGGCAGGTGTGCCATCCGGTGTCTTTAGGGCAGTTTCAGTGCCTTGTGTGGTCTGACTCTTGGTGTCCAGTGAGTTTTTCCTGGTCTTTTGCTCTTCTGTGGAGGAAGCTTACAAATGGCCATTGAGGATTGTATGGCCCAATGACCCTAACATTTCCCTCCTCTTTCTACTTGATTAGTAATTATTCTTAAGGGGGGTGAAGGTCTCTATCTTCTCTCAGTCATCCTAAGGAACAAGGTCTCCCAGTGCTGTTGGCAGGGATGGATGAATTAAAAGTAACCCCACATACCAGGAACCCACCAGCAGGCGGCTTAGTTGGCCCATTACTGTAAGGGAGGGTGAAGTTACCAGGTATCCAAGGCTGAGGAAACCTGTTGAGTGACTTGGGGGGTAAAAGTTGGTCCTGAGTCAGCCAAGGCTTCACTTATCTGGTTTTGCTGCTTTTCTGGGCCTGAAGCTGAAATATAACTGAGGCCTAGATGTTATCGTTAGAGAAGGAAAGGTCAGGAGTCTAAACCATCTGACCAGCAATAAACTAGGGGAGGCAGGTTCCTCTGAGGGTGAGGTTAATATTTGACCAGTTTTGCCCCTAGCTAGGTATCCTGGGCTTTCTGCCCTGATGAATTTCTGTGCCTGGCCCATCATCCTTGTTCTTGGGGGTTTGTCTAACAGAAAGCTATTTGCAAAAGCAAAAAGATTGAAATATTTGCCTTGCAGAGATAAAAGTATAAAACACTCAGGCTAAGACATCTCTCCTACCCATTTTGCCTGGCAATGAATAATTTCTAGAACAAAACAACCCTGTTATCATGCTCTTGATACTATAAAAATTTATATGCTTTCCTGAAAATAAGAATAAGCTCATCCTCCTAAAATATATCCACAGCCTTGATATGTTATGGTTTTAGATAAATTAGAGCTGCTTTTGAGACCTCCAGATGTCAGTAATTCTAAATAATCATTTTAAACTGTTTGGACAGGATTGCAGTCACGAAGACAATTAATCCAGCAAGGTTGAATGTCTGAGGGGCCATAAATTCTTACCACACTAATACATTTTTTCATCCTTTCCTCTTTTTTTATTTTTCCTTCTTACTTTTCTTCCCTTATTCTATTTATTTATGATTAGTTTTCTTTCCTTTCATCATGATTTGAAGAATACTTAGGGAAAAAAATAAACCTAAAAATTTAAGTCAAAATCAACTCCTGAAAAAACTGAAGAAACTTTCACCAGCTCAAAAGCAATATTTTTTCAATTAAATTTGATATTAAAAATGTTCATTTATTGCTCTTCCAGTTCAAGATGGGATATGAGGCTACCAATCGATGTGTCTCTCTCACATCAATGTTTCTCTCTGTCTCCCCTTCTCTCTATTCCTTCCACTATCTCTGAAAAGCAATGGGGAAAAAATATCCTCAGGTAAGAATTAGCAACAATAAAAAACAATTTAAAAAGTGTGGAGAAATTAGAGTCTTTATACATTTTTAGTAGGAATGCAAAGTTGTCCAGCAGCCTTCAAAATGTTAAACATATTCAGCAATTCTACTTCTAGGTATATCTAAATGAAATAAAAACATATGTCTACACAAAAACTTGTATTTGAATGTTCATTGTTGCATTAATTACAACAGTCAAAATGAAAATAACTCAGATATCCATCAATTAATAAATGGCATAATGCAATATGGTATGTCCATATAATGAAATGTAACTGAGCAATAAAAATAAATGACACATCTGAGGCAAATATTACATCCCTAAAATTACAAATTAGTGAAACAAATGGACCATAAACAATATATGCAGTGTCAATATGATGTTTGATAAATTACCTAAGGAATAAAAAATAACTTAGGAAAGGAGGAATTGTCCAGGCACAGGTTTTTAGATAGTGTAGCCAGGGAAGTGCTCACAGAGAAGATGGCCTGTGGGACAAGTGTGGAAGGAACTGAGGGAGTGAGGCCTGACTTTATTAGAGGCATGAGACGGAGGAAATAGCCAGTGTGATCTCTGAATCTTTCAGAGATTATTAGAGAACACTGAAGTCGTAGTGCAGTAATCGAGGGAAGACAAATCATTAATGAATTTGAGAAAGAAATGTTGACAAAATCACATAGAACTTTGTGATGATTTAGACATTTTCTCTTGTTGAAATAAAAAAAGCACACATTGATATTCATTATAAGAGTGATACTATATAAATATTTCATTTTATTTTTAATACTTATTGAGTGTTTAACACTTTCCAATATAATTCTTAAGACTTAAATGTTAAAAAAATACATTTATAAGTAACACATGCACATTATAAATAAGTTTAAAGAAATAGAAGGGCAAATGGTGAAGAGTAATACTCTTTCCATGCCTTCATCTTCCTCTACCTCATTTCTGCTCTCTTGGGGCAATCATTGCTATGGTGTTTTTGTTGTTGTTGTTGTTGTTTTGTGTGTGTGTGTGTGTGTGTGTGTATGTGTCAGGGTTGGGGGGCAGTTGTATATCTTTCTAGAGTTTCCTATTCTATGTATTTGGAATCATATATGTACTTTTTGTTCCACAAATGATTATGTACTAATAAATTGTTTTATTTGTGTTTTTCATTTTTGACATTTTAGAGATCAACTCATGTAAATAAAGTTGTAAGAGAATTGATCTCATTTTTATTTTAAGAATTCTCTATAAAAGGGTAAAGGAGTAAGCAAGAGACTAGTTATGAGATTTTTTGCAGTAAAAGTGGTCAAAGATGATATTAGCTCAGACTGAGGTTATAGTAGTCAATGCATCACATAAAACAGAGTGGGACTGTTGCCCCCTTGAGTTGTGCCACACGAAAGGCTCGGTTCATGCAACTTTTGCAAAGGCTCAAATTCAAGATATAGTTTAAAGGAGAAACCAACAATATGTATTTATATATTACCTGCAGAGGGGATTGTGAGAGAAAGAAAAGCATAAAACATGATTCTAGGTCTTCAGCCTGAGTTACAGAAGCTGTGGAGTTGACATTTCTAAAATGCGGATGATTGCAGGAGAACCATGTGTGTGTGTGAGGATAACATGAGCTTAGATTTGCGCAAATTAAGTTTAAGTTGTCTATTAAATATCCAAATGGAGCTGTCTTTGCAATTGATAGATAAAGTTTAGGGAGCAGTCTGATCTAGAGATATAAATTTTGAAAGTATCACAGTGATGCTATTTAAAGCCAGGAGCCATAATGAGAACATATTGCCTTTTTCACTTCTCACCCAGTTCATCACTACATCCATTAGATTTTCTCTGTACTTCCAAACTGACAAATAACCCTCTCATGCACTTTTAACATTTTTTAAAAATTAAAGTATAGTTAACATTCCAAATTATATATTTCAAATGCACAGCATAGTGATTTGACATTTATGTACCATACAATGTGATTACATCTGTCACCTTAGAACAGCAATTCTCATCCTAACTGCCTCTGCCTGTCTGCCTGCCTGCCTGATCACCACTAACCTCTCTGCCTGCCTGATCGCCCCTAACTGCCTTGGCCTGCTGGCCTCCAACTGCCTCTGCCTGCCTGATCACCCATAACCACCTTTGCCTCAACCCCCACCATCATGGCTTTGTCCAGAAAGAAGTCGGACATCTGGAAGATGGCCAGCCAACCCAGTCTAATTAGCATATTACCCTTTTATTAGCATAGATAGATATCTAAACTAATAAAAGCGAAATATTAAAATTAACCGTTTCTCCGAGACAGGGTAAGCCACGCCCACCAGCCAATCAGAGCGGCTGTATGCAAATTAGCCCAGCCATCATGGCGGCCGCCACTCACGGACCTGAGTAAACAGCCCTTTCCATTGCGGCAGGAGGGAAAGTGAAGCTGAGCCCTTCAGCTCAGCTCCGATTAAACTGCCTCTAGCGAAACACAGCTTTTTGAAACATTGTAACAATCATAGAATCCTCCGGAGCTGAAGGAAAGAGCAGCTCCGGCCTAACCAGTAAAAGTAACAAT
>PVJC01024940.1:0-25126 GCA_004026665.1 Murina feae | reverse complement strand
TTTTTTTTTTTTTTTTTTTTTTTTTTTTTTTTTTTGTATGGAGCCGAGTCTCTCACATGAACTTGTCTATATTCAACATCTGAAACTATTTTGGGTCATGAATTCTGATCCCCTGCATGTCTAGACTTAACCTTGGTCCTTCTGCATGAGCAGAAGGAAGTCATTTGAGCTTGGTATTCTCTTTCTTCTAGTTGATGGGTAGCTGAGTAGGATTTCACATTAATGCAGCAAGAGCTTGTGATATAAGTCTAGTTGGTTTTGTTTTGTCATTTAGATTTTCATACATCATTGTGTTTTGCCAGCCATCTTGAAAATTGGGTGGAAGGATGAACACGTATTATTGTGTTCATTGCTAGCAAGCCTTCTCATGTTAACACACCACACTCCAGCATACTGAGCTTCTCATGGTTCCACTGAGCATATGAAGCTGTTTCCAGATTCAGGGCCTTTTGCAGGGCTCTTTCCTCTGCCTGGTATGCTTTTTTCTGTTATATTTTCCTGGCTAACTTCTCAGGTCTTAACCTAAAAGACCCTTCTACAGAGAGGATGTCTCTCACCCTCTATACTCCTCCCCACTCCCTCTACTATATGTTTCTCTTCCAGATGCTTTCTCATAGTACCCTGCTCTTTTCACCATTTATGATTCTTTTTTTGCTTGGTTGGTTATTTAACACTATCTCCTACCACACTGTAAGGACAGGAACAGTTTCTGTTTAATTCTCCTCTGCTTCCCCCACACCTAGCAGTGTGCCTGGTATATGGATGCTCATGGTTGTTCATTGAATAAAAGTTCCACTAACAGTAGGTTATTAAGATCTAGGAATGGTTCACTTTAAGGATGGAAAGATCTTAGAGGTCACTTGAACCTAATCCTTGAAGACACCAGATCCATGTTCACGGAGAGCCCTATAGTTATTTTCATTCTTTTTTAGGAGTGTGCTACAGCTTAGTTATTCTTGTGACAACTGACATTTGGTTTGTTTCCAGTTTCTTACTATAATAAACAATGCAGTTATCAACATTCTTGTATGTTTCTTTGTGCATGCTTGCAACGATTTCCCTAGAGCATCTGCCTAGGAATGGAATTGGAGGTAATAGGATATGATATCCTTATCTTTATAAGATAAAATCACTTATTTTACAGGGTGGGCTGGCTGTTCCAACATCAATTTTGGAAGCTGTATCTAAGTGTTCCTGTTGCTCCACTTCCTTGGCAACCTTTGATTTCAACAGATTTTTTAACATTTGCTGATCTTGTAGGTGCAAAATGATGGTTTCCATTTTCATGAGTCCAATCTGTTTATACCAGAGGTTGCAAACCAGCTGTGCGTGACTGAATGAGGCCTGTAGTCTCTGATGCTATTCATGGATGTGTTTTGTTTGATTGAAGGGTGTGTTTTGAACCAAAAAAAAAAAAAAATTGAATTAGTTGCCAACTTTTGGAAATTGAAAGATTTCACTTAAGAATCTGGATTCCTGTGTTTGTTAGTTTTTCTTCGAAAAAATGGGAAGGCATCACCACATAGGGCCTATATTCACATATGACAGCAACTAGCACAGTTGAGAAGCAGCTGCCCCTGCATGTTTGACAATGGAAAGTGCTTTGCAACTGGCCACAGTCCTGCAGCCAACCTAAAACGTTTAGTTATTCCTGGCTCCTGTGGGCTTTTCAATCATCTGCCCTGTTTTAAGCCTTCATAAAATAGAGAAAGGCCCGGAAGTGTGTGGTGGTAGATGAGTACCTCTCCACCCAAGTTTACCCAGGAATAGCCCTGCACAACAGAGCACTGGACACATGATTCTGAAAACTAGAACAGTTGCTGAGCTCAGGGCTACTTTCTCCCTAAAACCTCTCCCACTCACCCCCCTGTGCTGTGCACTCTCATATCCGTTCCTTGGATGTGATCTTCCCTGACCCTGTACTTGCTGAGCCCCTTGGTCTGCACTTCCCTCATGCCACCTGTGTCTTCACCATATGTTATGGTTATTTGTGTACTGGTTCCTTTTCTTCTCTTTTGCTGGATGCTCCTTATATTTTGGGACCATGTAATTACATGTCTATCTTTTTAATATTTGTTTGGGCACTTCCTGGTGCTTTAAAGTGATGGTTTGCACATAGAAACTTTTTTTCATTCACTTCAACAAACATTTACTAAGTGTGCATACGACAGGCCTTGTGCTGGGCACTAGGTGGGCACACCATTGGCTTCAAGGATCTGACAGCAGCCTGGGAAGAGGACCACTTTTGTTTGTTCATTCATTCTTTCAAATGACAATTGTATGTTTAATTCCTACTGTATTCCAAGGTACTGTGCTAGGTGCTGGGGAGCAAAAACAGACGTGATCCTTGCATCACAGAGCTTACAAATTAGTGAACAGACAGGTGGTCAGTTGCTTCTGACTCAAGAAGCTGAACTTGTTAAGTATGGAAAAGCAAGGTGACATTTGAGCAGAGGTTTGAAAGATGAGTAGAAACTAACCAGATGAAGGAAGGACATGGAAAGTATATTTGCTTTATGTCCATGCAGAACAGTTAGCATGCCTAAAAGCCTCATGGTAGAGGGAGAGGCCCAGCTCACCGACCAGGAAGCAGACTGAGTATGGCTGGAGCTGAGCATGTCAGGTGTAGGACAGTGGGAGATGAGGCTAGAGATGTAGGCAAGGCCCAGACTCCAAGTGAAATGAATGCAATCAAGTGTGCAGGTGCTAAAATAGAGGTGTGTAAAATTGAGACACTCAGCTGTTGATTGAATTAATTCACAGAGTAAGTGAATATGGGGATGGCTATTCTGCAAACCTACCGACTCATAGAGAAGATGAATAGGCTGTCAAATAGACAGATTGTTGTTACTATTTAACCAGGAAGGGGCAGAGTAGATGTTAAATGTCTCAGAGACCTGCAAATTCTTCACTAGCTTTAATATGGAGAATTCAGGGAGCCTGGAGACTTATTATAGATGAATGGCTCTTTGCCCTCACACCTGACTGGAAAAGAAATGACCTCCCCCAGGCTTCCATCATCCCTGAAAAGAGGAGGATTGTTGCCTGTGGAGCATTAGCTGAAATAGGTTCATAATGAGCCAGACCTAAGTCATCAACAGCACTTGGCATTTAACTGTAAGGAGCAAGTCTTATTTCTTAACCTCGGCCCTGCCAGCCTACCTCAAGGTTTCTGGAGCAGACAATCTAAGTAAGTAGATTTTTTCCCCTCCCTTGAGCTTTCTGGGGCACTCAGTTGAAATCTAAAGCATCCTTGGGGAAAGCACCCCTTTGACCCAATGTCACCCTTTTTTCTCATAGAGTTTATTATAGTTGATTCCTGAAAATTATAGCTAAGAAGTATAAGATCCTGCTATCCTGTGCCTGGTCATTTGCTAGATTTGTTGTTAATTTATCAGGTATCATCAAAAGGAACCTCCTATCACCCCCAGTGCTTGGTGCCACCTCTGTCCCTTTGCTCTCTTTGTCCTTTGGCCTGGAATACCCTCCCTCCTTTCAAGGGCCATGTCTTCCATGAAACCTTCCCCAATAAAACCACAGCATAATGCTACATCTCCTTCCTGCCTTGTCTGTAACTCTTCCCAACTGCTGTGTACATTTTAGTATTTCACTACATTATTTATTCACACACCTTTTTATATGTAAATGACTTGGCTCTTTAATAAGATTATAACTTTATAGTAGGTCAGTGTTTGCTGAATGCATTAGTGACATGGAAAACTCAAGGTCAAGTCCTAAAATCTATCTTCCTTTGCTTGTTCCTATTATATTGAGCTCATTGATGGGATCATAAGAAACAGTGGTAAATATTTCTGAAGCAAATCAAGTAAACAGAAGTTAGACTGGAAGGTAATATATCACAATGATTAAGAGCATTGATTTATGGAAGCAGGTGTCTCAAAGTTACAAGCTAAGGACTTGGACAAGTTCAGGTATTTCTGCATGCCTCGATTTCCCCATTTGTAAAATGGGGATTTTAGTAGTGCCCACTTACAAAGGTATTGTTTGAAGATGGAATAAGATAATGCATATATATACAATGCTGAGATTGTTGCAGAAAGACCAAAAAACTAAGCTATGCTTTGAAGAAGTGGAGAAATCACAGTTTTAATAACACGGTCTCTGGGGTTTGTCCTAAATCCCAAATCCAGAGCACTGATAACTCGCAAGCACCCTGCTTTATAACTGACCCTCGAGTTCATTGATTTGCAAATATACTCCCTCCCCCCAAGGCCCTGAAGGGAGAATTCTTTTCATCTAACCTTCCCCCAGGTGTGCCCAGGTTCAGGGCTCAAAACAAAGCCCCCTGCCCCACCTCGGGTTTGGTTTGATTTAATGGCCTAACATTCCTTGCAAAACCAGCCTTCCTCCTCAAGATCAGCTGCAGATAAGACTGTGAACTGTTTAACTGTGCAGAAATGCTGAGGGTTTGATTAGAGCTCCGAGATTCTAAAAGAAGGAAAAAAAGTAGATGGCTTCATTAGAGTTTAAAACTGATCTCAAAATGCAAGAGCCCACCCTGTAAGATGAATGGTCTTATCTTTTAAAGATAAGGATATTCATATCCTATTACTTCCAATTCCATTCCTAAGCAGATGCTCTACAAACCATTCCAAGGTGAGTGACCGTTAAAAGATAGTATAGGGGACACTGGAAGGCAAAACAAAGCAGGATAGAGCAGACTGGTATTCCCCGAATTCATACCCCTTGTACCAACCAGTGCAGTTATTCCCTTTTCATTCTCTTTCTTCCCTCGAAGGGAAAGAAAGTTTGGTGGCTTTTTCAGTTGATGGAATCTTAGTTTGCTGACACTTGTTCAGCCCCACTTGAACCTTTGCTAATCTTTTTATTTATTTTTTTGTGGAAGAGAGCCTTCACCTCAAGCTATAATCCTTTGATAGATTATTGTATATTTTAGCTGGAATTCAGTATCATTGTTGTGCTATTTATTTTTATGACTTTTTTATGTTAAGTACTACAGGTTTTTCCATTAATAATAAATAAAATGTCCTTTAATTTTTAGGAGAGAGAGAGGGGAGAGAGAGAGAGAGAGAGAGAGAGAGAGAGAGAGAGAGAGAGAGACAGACACCCCCTAGCCGGTTTGGCTCAGTGGATAGAGTGTCAGCCTACATACAGACTGAAGGGTCCCTGGTTCATTTCTGGTCCAGGGCACATACCTTAGTCACAGATTCTATCCCCAGCCCTGGTTGAGTGTGTATGGGATGCAATCAATGGATGTTTCTTTCTCTCTCATTGATGTTTCTCTATCTCTGTCTCTCCCCTTCCCTTCTACTCTTTTTAAAAATCAATGGAGCCTGGCTGGCATGGCTCAGTGGTTGAGCATCAACCCATGAACTATAAGTTACAGTTTGATTCCTGGCCAGGTCACATGACCAGGTTGCAGGCTTGATCCCCAATGTGGGGTGTGCAGGAAGCAGCTGATCTATGATTCTCTCTCAAATTGATGTTTCTAATTCTCTTTCTCTCTCCCTTCCTCTCTGAAATCAATACAAATATATATTTTAAAAAATAAAATGAAAAATATCATTGGGTGAGGATTAACAACAAAAAAAGAGATAATTAAAAATTAAGTAAATCAGTGTAGGGGTCCACAGTTGAGTATTTATCATGAAGGTGGAACACAAATGACTGGGGTGGTTGTTAGAAGGGACTGATCATTCTATACCGGTTCTGTCCTTTAGAACCTTGGAAATTTATTTCACTTGCCTGAACCTCCCATTTTCTGATCTTTAAAGTGAATGAGTTAGACAAGAGAGATTCACCATAGTTCTGTCTAATTTGCATGTTCTTGCATTTGGTCGGGGCAAGCATCAGAAAATCCTCCTTGATGGAGGAGGGCTCACTTGGTTTCAAAGGACTTGCTTTTCTGGGAGGTGAGGAACGATGAGATGCACCGATCCAGGGACATGCAGGGTGTATTTAGTCTCTGTCTATATTTATTCATGTTCACCAGCCCCAAGTTGCCATCTTATTTTAGGGCTGAAAATGTTTCAGGCACCCAAACTTGGAATTGGCAAGTAAATTGACAGCAACTTGTGGCTAGTCGAAGTCTTCCTTATTTCCTCAGATTTCCTTTCCTTGTGACCTTGGGAAAATAATCTTTTCATCCCCATTAAAGAAAATGCTTTGGATATGGATCCTGTTCTCTGTTTCCTGTCTATTATGCCCATAGCTATCACTTACCAAGCTTTTAGCCTGGACCAGGCACTTGGCAAAGCACTTTAAATATATTATAATTCCTTAATCTTGCAACAATTTGAAGAGAAATATTGCTATTATCACAGTTTTACATTGAGGAAACTGTAGCTCAGAGTTTAAGTGACTTGCTCAAGGTCATACAGGTTGTAAGCAGTAGAAATGGGATCCAAATACAGGTCTATTAAATTCCAAAGCTGATGCTCTGAAACCACTAAACTGTACAGTGTTAGCATTTTCTACATCAGTGTTTTTTTAAATCTTAAATTGAAAGTCAAGGAGTTGAGGATCTAAAATCAAATATTTCTTTTTTAAAAATTTTAAGTGCATTCAAGATGTTAATAGAATGGAATACTGTCATGTTATTAAGGTAAGTGCATGGCCATACCGAAACGGGATCATGCTTATGTGAAATACCACTTGTAAACAACCAGTACTAAAGGGAAGGTACATTCTGATTGCAACTCTGTTAAAGCAATCTTAATACATTGGCACAGACTGCAGAATTTGAGGGATGAGGTAGTTCAGAGTTCTGTGTTTTAGACATTTTTTCCTGCAAGGTTATTTGACTTCTAAATATGCAGATTTGTAGAGTGGAGTAAGCAAGTTTTTTTCAGAAAGTGAGTAAATTAGAGATCATATTTAAAGGAGCCCAGTTGGAGCTTGATGGCTGGACTCATACTCTGGGCCTACCTGAAATATTTCGTGAGCAGGTCATTCCTGTTTGGGATCAGACTGAATTAAAAATCTCATCTGAACTCCCTAGTCCTTTATTGTCCTTAACCAATTTTTTTGTTTATTTGTTTGTTTGTTAATCTGTTCCCATCCCTCCACCTTTTTCCCTTGTGTGATCTGTCAGTCTGTTCCATGTAGCCATACTTCTGGACCTATTTTGTTCATCAGTTTATTTTGTTCACGAGGTTCCACATATAAGAGATCCTTCTTTTTTATAGCTGTGTAGTATACCACTGTGTAAATGTGCCACAGCTTTTTTTAGTTTTTATATATTATTTATTTATTTTACCACAGCTTTTTTATCCACTCATCTACTGATGGGCACTTGGGCTGTTTTTCAGATCTTATCTATTGTAAAGAACGCTGCTACGAACATTGAATCAGATTTTAGTGAGAAGTTTTCTTTTCTTAGAAGCTCATAAACATTTTAGGTAACCAACCTCAAGAAAAATGTCTATTTGCACAAGCACAGAATGCTTTGCAAATAATTTTTGTGGACCCATGGGCCCCTGGGCCTAGCTGAAGCACCTTGCTATAAAACTCTTGTGAAGTCCAGCTTGGATGGTTGGAATAAAGTTGGATGAACCTGAAAGGATCTGTGTTTCATGGCAGGAAAGCAGTGACATTCATCATAGTGGTTGTTTATATTGGTGTGGGATCTTGCAGGGGTTTTATAAAGGACTTTCATGACGATTTCATCTTTACAACTACCTTCCAGGCCGGGCAGAGTACTATGATACTATGGTCATAGGAGTGCAGATTCAGAAGCTAGTTACTAGAATTAAAATGCCAACTTGGTTATCACCTATGTAAAATTGGGCAAGCTACTTAATTTTTCTAAGCCGCTATCTCAAATTTTGTAATGTGGAGATGATGATAACAACAAGGACATTGGGTAGCTCACTGGACAGCTGTGAAAATCCAATGATATATGTCATGTAAACCTAAATAAACGACTTGCTTAAGATAACTGGTAATGAGCCCCTATCCTGCATCATTCATCAACTCCAAGTCTACTTCTTCTTATAATTTATTATAAATTATAATGCATTCATTTTCTATTATCTTTCTTAAATGTAATTATGTAGCTACACATAACTATATATTTTTATTTATTTTCCCTTTTTTATGAATCAGAGAGCAGCTTTTCAGAGAAGTTAGTGAAATGGGTTAAAAAGTATTCTTGTCAGTAGACCTTATATCGTAGCAAGGTCAAAAGTTTGTTCTTATGACACATAAAATTTTATCATTTAAATCAAAGGCTTCACTGGATAAAGCTTATTAATAATTTATGTAAAATTGACAGTAATTAGTTCAGCCCATCTCTGCCATGCTACCCACACTTTCCCGCCAGGGGCCTCTTCCCTTATTGTGCCCTCCCACAGGGTTGAAGGTGTGGCTTTGTCTCCATCTTTTAAGTCTCAGTTCAAATGTTACTTCCTTCATCTTTTCTAATCTCTCCCCTGACCCTCTCTGTCTACGTAATCTCCACCTAACAGCAGTTTCTCTGCCTTAAGTTCTCCTTTGTTGTAGTTATCTCTTTTTAAAATTAAATGGAGTGATTATTATATCTGTCTTTTCCAACAGTGGTGGGTCTGAGGGGGTAAATAACTTGCTTCGGGTTACAGGGTGAATAAAAGGCAGGGGCCCTATTGCCTGTCATGATCGTTCCAGTCCCAGGGACACCTTAGGCAGTGAAAGGCAGGAGTCTCTGCAAAGCCCTGGAGGGCTGGAAGCAGGATTCTGGCATTCTCCAACACCCCAAGAGAGCAGCAGTCTGAGCTAGTCAATTAGAAGAGCAATCATCAGAAACCCAAGTTCCCTTGACTAATGAGGTGCCTGAAATTGAGATGTCACTTATAATCTCTTTCCTCCTAGACTATCTGGATCAAAATTCTAAGGTATTCAGGAATCATTTTCATTTTTCTAAGGGATATCAAAACACTTGAATGTAAAGAAACAACATTGGAGAGAAAGTTAAAATGGGCTTCAGTATTTGCTTCTTAATGATTTTTGAAATATGCAAATCTTGTTGAAGCAGATGTGCCACCAATGGCTAGTTTCCAATGTCCTGTTAAAATCTTGGATGCCTCAGAGGCTATAAAAATAAAATTCTAAACACAATCTCATTCTGGCAAAGGCTGGGCAACCATTCTGGATTGGACCAAAATATTTAATTGTCTTGGGCACAGAGGATCAATGGCATTCTCCAATTGGTGAAATTCTTACATGGAGATTAAATGAATCATGGGATTGTAATTAGTCATAATTACAGCAATAATTTCTTCTGTCTTTGTCTCTTTGCTGAGGCAATTGCCTGTGATGGCTTTGGAATCACTTGTTCCTGAGTCTGGCAAAGGCTCCGGAAAGGAAGTTTTCCATTTAACTCTCAAATATACTACTTCTGCTTTAGGACAAAAAATGAGTTGCTTTTTGAGTTATTAATTCTAAAGGCTTTTTATTTCCTCTTCCTCAAAGTGAAGCATTGGGTTGGGGAAGCGCTGAGGCCAGCACAAGGTGTAAAACAACTCCATCAGGTGATGGACAGATACCACACCTAAGGTGGGCACTCTAATACTGGCAAATGACACTGGATAGAGATTCATTCCCTTGAGAAGGCCAGTAATAAGAAGTGGCTGCCTACACCAGGTCCTTAGCATGCTCACTGTTTTCCAGCTGTGGGATGTTAATGGGAGGTGAATCACTACCAGCATATATGGAATACCTTCCCTGTGGGATACTCTTCCATCTCCCATGTCATTGTCAAGTTCCATTGTTTTGCTCCACTGGAGACTCCTTTGGCAAAAATATTCGTCACTTCACTCCTTTTGTGAGCCCACTCTTTAAAGAGCTGTAAGGTAACTTAGGCCCTGCCAAGCCTGTGTATGGGAAATTCTAGAAACCTCTTAGCTTGGGCAAAGGTACATTCTTTACCTGATTCTAGGCCCTACTGAGGTCTGGAAACATAGTGGTCAGGGTCAGAGTTCATTTATAGCTTCTCTTATAGCCCTCTGGATGGAAAACATCTTGTATGATTTTTATTCCTCAGAAGTAATAAGAATAATGAACAATAATTATACAGTGATACTGTGTACCAGCCAGTCAGTCAACAAATCTTGCATGCATGCACAATAAGATGCCAGCATGGTTCAGGGGAAATAAAGCCAGGAAAACGTTGTGGATCCAACCCTTACCCTTGTGGTGCTGGCATTGCAACAGGAGATTGCATGTTTGCAGCCCCATATTGAGGTTCTTTCTAGTGAAGAAGGAATTAGACTTGCTTGGTCATTCTTAGAATCCTGTTATGGATGAGGGAATAGAAATCATAGGGAGGTGGATGATGGGCTTAGGCCAGTGGTTTTCACATGTGGTACTGGACCAGCAGCATCAGCAGCACCAAGGAACTAGTCCCAGATGCACAGTCTCAGGTCCCATATCAGAACTGCTGAGGCAGAAACTTGGGGTGGGCCCGGCAAGCTGTGTTTCACAGACCCATCACTGATTCTGACGTTCACCAAAGTTTCAGAACCACTGGATTCGACATAAGGAAGAATGCTCTACGGCTACGCAGTGGAGGTTTCCAACAGCAAACAGGTGGAATTGAGTTCCCCATCACTGAATGTAGGCACACAGATGACTGGAAGAAGAAGCGAAGGGTTTGGACTTCAGCGTTTCCCAAGCTTATCCAGTCATGAGATAATTTTATAATCATGAGGTACTGACAGGACACCAGTGGGAGCCTGAAAAATATAATGCACAATTGCATTAAATAAAGAAGACTGCACAAATGCTTCCAAATGAAATACTTTCTGCCAGAAATGTCAAAAGCTATTTTTATACTCTATAATGTACAAAAAATTAGAATAATAAGATTATTTTAATTATTCATATATTCATGTGAGTGTTAACTGACATGGACAACCTGGTACTATATCAAATAAGGTACTCCAGTATTTCTCCCAATCCTAAAAAATGTACTCCAAAAAACAAAAACAAAAAAACTGGAGGTAGCAGAAATTAAATTTAAAATGTTCCCATCCATTTTCATGACCTTTTCAACTCTCTCTCTCTCCATTTCTCCCTCTCTCCACTTCTCCCTCTCTCCACTTCTCCCCTCTTTTTCTGGCAATGTTCCATCCTTGCCTCCAAACCCCGTAAAACCCAGTGTCTTCATCTCCCTTACCCCACCCCAACCTTCTCAGTCTTTACCTATGTTCTTGCTCCTGGGAGGCCCATGCTCAGGCATTTCTAGCTTATCTGTCTTGATCAACCCTGTGCTTATCCATTTTGATCAACCCTATGCTCATCCCACAAAGTGCAGAGCATCTATCTGCTCAGGAATCTGTGCTGATGGGATAAGAGTTGCTAATGAGTCACTGGTTCATTTATCCTCACAACCCTGTTTGCTTTTTAATTGGAGCCATCTAGAGCTAATACCTGTTTCAGGCAGAGTTTTAGAAAATCAGCTGAGGGAGGGGCACAACATGGAGAGAATTTCCCAAGGTTGGCCCCAGAATAGTTTCCTCAAGCAGGGTTTTATTGAAAGTAAATTCTCTTCTTCCACCCAGATACATTGAATAGAATCTCTGGAAATGGGCCCATGGATCTGCCTTTTTAAGTTCCCATAGGAGTCCTGTGCTAACTCAAGTTTGGGAACCACAGATGGTCCTCTCCTTGACTCCTACAGAATCATCCTTCTAAGCTCAGTCAAGTTCAAACATGACCTGTCTAGTATTTTCCAAAGACATTCTTCTCTGGAGTCCTGATGTCCTTAGTAACTAAAATTGAAGGTGAAATACAACCAATGACTTGGCCTGAATTTGATATGGGCTGTGGAAGAGACAGTATGTTCTCACTGCTCTTGTGTTACCCAAGCAAAGTCTCAATCAGTGACCTCTTCGCAGTTTTAAGTCTATTTCTTTTTTCCCCCAGTGGGTCTGGGGATGGTGTGGGGCTTGGGCGATGACAGGATGAAGACAAGGAGACAGGAACACTTTCCCCATAAACTACTGCATGTGACTAGAGATCTGTTTATGGTCACTTAATTGTCCCACATGATATTTTGGCCTCATTTACAGTGGGGATTAACATGATCAAGAGGCAGTCCTCTGGGTTCCTTTGCAATAATCTAAAAATAAACAAAGCCCAAAGGATTCATCCTCCTTCCCATTAATCTGAAGGAAGGCAGATGGTGCCCAATAACCTGATTTGAATTGCCAGTAAAGCTTGTTACCGTTTTGCTAAGCACTTGACATTAAATTTTAACAGATGCTGTCAGGTGGTGCAGAATGAGTTTCGACAAAGGTTACTCCAGCCTATGGGGTGGGAAATTGGGGAAAGGGAGTGAGTCTATTTCCACACAAGCTCCCTGAGAAGGAAGGGGTTTCAAGGGATGAAAAAGACAGTAGTATTCTGAACTTGGAGACTGTAGGGAAAAGTTATGACAGCAAGGGGTGAGTTTGCAGGTAACTGGCATTTCTGAGGAACTTGAGGACACCCAAGTTGTCAGTTTGAGGGCACCAACTATTTCTCACTTATTGCTAGCTTCCCACCACCTTTACATGTTTCATGCTGGCTGAATGAGTGATGCAAACTCTTGATTGGTAGAAAGTTTAGCTTCAGTAAAGATGAAAGGATTGTGCACCTAAAACCTATATAGTTTTGTTAACCAGTGTCACCGAAATACATTCAATAGGAAGGAAAAATAAAATCTCCTCCCACCCCACCCCCCCCCACACACACAGAGGAAGAGAAGTAAGACTCAAATAAGACTCCCACAAAGAACTGCAAAGATGAAAGAGAGTCCTAGGCTGGGGGACATGGGTTCCAGTTCAGACTCTGATATTATGTCACAGAGAAAAGTCTCATAAATCACCAAATGAAAGACAATGGGAGCCACATTGCCTAAGTGACCTGCCTCCTTCGTTTGGGACTAGAACCCAAGGCTCCAAACCTTCTAGTGCTGTTTCCACAGATGTCAACAAACTTGCTCCTATATTGTGTGCTCAATGGATGGCTTATTGATTTTTTTTTTAATTTAAAAGTGGTTAATTCTATTGATTTCTTAAATTAAGTGGCTGGAATGGAGTATTGATAAGAACCTTTTTAACCTTAAAATTATGTCATGTGTTCTGTTCAAGTTGTAAAAGGACATGTTTTTGTTTGGTTAGTACCCAAACTGCTAGCATCCCCAAAACAACCTAACTCAGTTTGTGAAAATCCTGAAGGGTCATCTTCCCTAGAGGAGAATCAACTGTGACCTGGCCATGTTGACTCCAAGAATCAGTGCTGTACATGGGTAGCTTTTACCTGCCCAATATACTCTTCTTTTAGTCCTTAATTGTAATTCTCCTTTGGAGAACAACCTCTCTTTCATTCTCGTTTCATGTGGTTATGGTTGGACTGACCCTACTGCCAACTCATCCTGGAGAGTGGACACTTGACTAATATTTAGCCAATTGAAGTATTCTATACCCTCGGGCCACAGTGTTCAAGGATGAGAACCTTAAGATAGCCTAATGAGACTCAGCCTCAGAATTTTTGCCGAAACAATTGAGAATGAAGCTCCTGCTTTCCACCAGAGTTACTCAACTACATGACTATAAGCTTGGAATTGCCAATGGCCATCAGCTCTTGAGGGGAACCTGGACCTGAGAATAAAGCCGACATAGAGGAAAACAAAACTGAAAAATGGTGGGAGACGGATTATTGGTGACAACCTTTGACCATTTGGATCAAGCCATACCTGAAAGTTGGCTTATCCCTGGATGTTTCAGTTCAACCAGCCAATAAATGTCGCCTTTTGCTAAAGTTTTTTAAAAAATATATTTTATTGATTTTTTTACAGAGAGGAAGGGAAAGGGGTAGAGAGTTAGAAACATCGATGAGAGAGAAACATCAATCAGCTGCCTCCTGCACACTCCCCACCAACCAAGGCACATGCCCTTGGCCGGAATCGAACCCGGGACCCTTGAGTCTGCAGGCTGACACTCTATCCACTGAGCCAAACCGGTTAGGGCGCTAAAGTTTGTTTTAATTGAGTTTTTGTCTCTTGTAAGAAATGTTCAAATTGGCACTACCACCTTGGTACTTAGGGTGATATGCAGGGAAAATAAAAAGGGGCATTTACAATGTAATGAGCAAATACAGTAGCAATAGGGTATGACCTGCTGGTATTAGATCATCTCAACCTGCAGAAGAGAGAGGTTTTAGCAGTACTATGTTGTTATAGTTAAAATACAACTGAGCAGTGTATGCCTGGCCTGCTATAGTCATAGAGATGGTGTGGCATACTGGGGGGTTGGCAAGGCAGAGTCCTCAAGTTCTAGGAAGTTTGTTAATATTCAGATCCCTCAGCTCTACCCAGATCTACTGATTCAGAATCTGGAAATAGAGCCCTGGAATTTGCTTTCTTAAGATTCCCAGGGTATACATTTGTATTTGAGATCCATTGTCAAATTGAGACATCAGACTTGAAATTAGAAGGTATACATTTGAATGTGACCTCTGCCCTTCACTACCTGTCTCAGTTTGGGCTAGTAACTTAATATCCTTTCAGCCTCAGTTTTCATATAAGTAAAATGGGGATAATAATACATCATAGAGTTGTGAGGATAAATGAGATAATGTATGCATATAAAGCACTTAACCCAGTGTTTTTATCTAAAAAGTATTCAGTTATTATTATAAGTATATTGTTTTTATTACAGTATAAAACAATAAGATCAGGGAGCAGGCCTAAGAAAACTCAGAGGAACAGATAAATATTATATTTGAATTAGAGGCCTGGTGCATGAAAATTCATGCACTGGAGAGAGGGTGTCCCTCAGCCCGGCCTGCCCCCTCTCCCAGTCCAGGAGCCCTCAGGGTGGGAGGCAACCTGGCGATCAGGGGAAGGCAACACTCCATCACACCTCTGTTGCTGCCACTGCAGCAGTGCAAGCCTCGGCCGGCCCTGGTTACCTGAGCCTCGGGTGGCCCTGGGCAGCTGGACAGCTGCCATCAAGGCTTGCCTATGCTTCAGGCCGGCCCTGGGTGGCTGGGGGTCTGAGGGGACTGGGCGCTGCCATCTTGTGGCTGTGGGCACTACCATCTTTGAGGGTGTGGCAGTCAATTAGCATAGTCCCTCCTTATTGGCTGTGGGCACCATCATCTTTGCAACAGCGTAAGGGTCAATTAGCATACTCCCTCTTTATTAGATAGGATGATGATGCTCCCCAGAATTATGACATGACATGTTAAGACTGGAGGTTTGAGAGTCAGAATGCCCACATCAAATTCTGATCCTGCCATTTGCCAGCTGTGTGAGATCCTACTTGACTGCTTTATGCCTCAGTTTTCTCATCTGTAAAATGGGATTACTGGCGGTATTTAACCCATAGCTTCTTTGTAATGATTAAATAAGATAATGGATGCAAAGACCATTACTAGTTTTATCATGGCAATTTCCCCCTTTTCCAATTATATTACGCTTTTCCTCTGTGCTTCACACTCACATTGCCTTATTCCTCCAGGATCCTCTTCCACTGGCCCTTGCCCCTGTTATTGAAGGAAGAGATTATATTCAGAGAGAAGGCCTTCTAATTCTAGCTCTTGACTTCAGCTGAATCCCTCAAGAGAGGGCTCTGGCTGGGGAGCGGAGGAGGCACCTGCTTCGTGCTGTGAGGGTCTGGTTCTTGTGTTGACAGTCTAGAGTTGAGAGAACCATCTGAACAAACTTCAAGTTGACATTTGCAAAGTGTCAAATCCCTGAGCATTTCCTTTCTAACAGAGCCGCCAGGAAACCTCGGGGGCCAATGTATTAAGAGATGAAGAACAAGCTGCTATCTCTGGGCTGTAAGTCATCCTGATGGATGTAGCACTTGAGTCCTGCCTGCTAGATCTGTGTAGGTATTGAACAACCCAGGATCTGTTTGATACATGTTTCAAGAGGGGTGAGAAATCTAGCAAGGCACGTAACACAGTATCACTGCAGGCACAACATGACTGTTTGGCTGTGCTGTCGAAGGGCTTCGAAGAGCTTGAAGAAATGTCTAAACCTGACATACAAGTTGGGCCTCATCTTCCTAGTCTGTTAAGTGAAAAGATAATTTTTAAGGTTACTTGTAACCTTGATTGTTCAAGATTTTCAGATTCCAGGTTCTATAATATTCTTCAAAATTGCTTCTCTTAGGAAGTCTCTTGATCCCTCTGTGTTCCCAGCAGTGGAAAACAGGATGGGTGACATCTGCAGCTGAAACCAGGCCATGTTGTTGAACAGTTGGCAAATCTAAGTTACTCTCTTCTCACTAGAAAGGGTGCAGGGTTGCATATTAATTTACAATTACTCATAAAGTAGACAGCAAAGCTTCTCTTTTGTCAACAATTGAACATACAAATTAGGCAATATTGATTGGGCAATGAATCTTTCATTTCCACCTTGCCTCATGGTGCCAATCACCTTAAATGAGACTAGATTAACATCAGACATGACTCACACTTGGCTTGGTATCCAAGTCTAACCCCCTCAGATTTGCTGTATTTTGGCTTCAATTTGTCAGCTGAATTCTGTTGCTGACTATTCAAGCGCAGAAGCGGAACCTCATAAGCCTATCTCCAGTTTATGCTTTACATGAACTTCAGTGTTTCGAAGTGATCTTTGGTTCTGACAATATGGCAGAGAAAATTCATAGGGAGATTGAATAAAAATATAGAAATAGAGTTTTATAAATTACTCTGGCATGAAAATCCCCAGGAATAAGAAATGGAGGGAGAAATCAAAGCCAGGACAGTAATGGAGAGCTGGTATTGCAGCAAAATTTCTGACTCAGATATCGGCCCTATGAGCTGAAGGTTGGGGGTTTGACTCCGCACTAGGACATAGAAGATGTGGCCTCAAGCCCTTGCCTGGTTGGGAAGCTTGAACTGAGCAACAACGTAAAGCTGCGAGCCTTTGACAAGTGGTGCTGTTCATGGAATGGCAACTGTAGCAACTCCACACTTAAATCTAGGAAAGAAGCAAGGAATTTTTTCACCTGTCTAGAGCCCTGGTTCAAAAGAAGAAGAAAAAGTTATGTCCAAGGAACCAAAACCCCAGGCCTGTGTCACATATGGGTAGGCTATCCAGTTGTATATTGCTGATAAGTTAGCACCAACGGCTAAGGTCCATTAAACCCTCAGCCTACAATAGAAACAATTGCAAAACTGTTTTTGGGGGGACATTTTTACAACTCAAGGCACAATGGTGAGGAAATGAACCACCATGAGGAAGAGTCAGCAGATATAGCAAAAGGGTAATTAGCACCCCAAGAGTCAGATATAATAGAAGTATCTGTAAGAGATTGTAAAATAAGAACATTTGAAATTATTAAAGACATGAAAGAATGAATAGAATGATAAAAGAAGTAGCCAATTTTAAGGAAATATACAAATAGAACTCATACATAGGTTGCCTGACCAGGACCAGGGATTTTTCAGGACACAAAATTTTGAGTGTTAGTATTAAAAGTTTCAGGCAAATAAGAGTGGTTGGTCACCCTGCTTCAACTGGTCATTGAAGAGATTTTAATAAAGGGACTATTTACAAACTTATGCACAGGGTTTGCGGAACCCAACAAGGTGCAGTTTAAGCAGCACCCTGGACCTAACAACAATGGGGAGCTGTTACCATCCTTCAGCCTAAAGGGGTAAGAGGAAAGTATAGCTGCTGAAACTCAGAGAAATAAACTCTGCCTGACAGGAGCCCTTAGTGGAGGGAAACATATCAATGTCCTCCTGCCTTCCCTCTGAACTATAGGGGCCTCCCATCGGCTAAACTCAACTGACCAGCCAGAAGACAGGGGTGCCTAGGCCATATAGGTCAGCCTCCTGAGACACAGAGTAGAGTAGAGAGCAATGCAGAATGGATCTTGAGAGCCAAATGAAAAATCACCCATACATAAGGGGGAGAGATCAACCAAAGGACTTGTATGCATGCATATAAGCACAACCAATGGACACAGACACCAGGGGGGTGGAGGGCATGAGGGGGTTGGGGGGTTAGGGTGGGGGAGGCAATGGAGGGATAATGACACATATGTAATACTGTGATCAATACAGAAAGGAAAAAATCACCACTAAACTGACCATCTGAACACCTGCATATGAAACCTCCCATGTTAACGCAGGTTGTAGAGTATCCGAATGAGGTGATGGAACAGCAGAGAGGAGAGCTAAGCCCTGCTGCTGCACCTGGTATTCACAATCAGTGTGACTTAGAAAAAGTGTCTTTTTTTTTACATCAAACTATTTCTCTATTGATTATCGAATCTTTCTAGAACAGAGGTCTCAAACTGATGTCCAGAGATCAGATTTTATTGCAAATATGTATTGTTTGTCCTTTACACCTTTTTAACATAAATCTGGATTACCCAGAAATATTGGGGAAAAAATCCAGACAATTCCCATAAGAATCTGTATTTCTAGATTTCGTAGTGTTTCTGTGTAGCAGTAATGGCCTAGAGAAAACAATTTAGGCTGGGCCCTTGCTCCTGGTTCCACAGGGCCCTCCCTGGCCTACTTCACTCATTTATATTATTGATGCTCCCTGTAGGAATTTGAATTTGTAACCCTTGAAAGAGCTCTTTTGCCTTTAACAGGCTGTGAAAGGCATATTGCATTTTTTGCATATGAATACAGGCCTTCTGAATTTTCTAGTCTAGGTAGATTGGGGAGTTGGCAGGTGCTATTTCTGCATATCTTCCTTTACATCTTCAACACAGCACATATGCAGTTTTATGAAGCATATGGTTTTCCATGTGCATAACTACACTTTGTTGATTTTTTTCCTTTTTCCTAAGTTCTCCAAAAGCCCAGCAGAATAAACACAAGCTGCCACTTGGAAAACAATTCTGAGGAAGAACTCAGCTGGGGCGGAAAAAGTGAGGAAATTCAAATAGCTGCCAAGTGACCATATTTGGGGTACACGTTTCCATGGTTCATAAAGACCACGACTCTTTTTCTCCCCTTTGCATGGCATATAGTGAGCATGAGTACGCATGTGCCTGACTAGAAATCGAATCGTAACCTTCTAGTTCATAGGTTGACTTTCAACAACTGAGCCACACTGGCCAGGCATATGTGATACTTTTTAATAAAAAATAATTTTTAAGACTGAATTCTCCCCCCTTCCCCAAACACTAAAAAAACGAAATACTGAGCTAGTGTTGACAGAGCTGGCAGGCAAAAAATAAGTAACTAGACCACAAAATAGCAAGCAGCGTTCGTAAGTGAAATAACCTAGAGCCAGAGGCAGACAATGAATGAGGGCCACATTGGGTGTGGTCAAGGAAGGCCTCTTGGAGGAGGTGACATTTAACCAAGACCTGCAGTATGAGAATGACCTAGCCATATGAAGGAGCAGGGAAGAGTATCTGGCAAAGGGGGCAGCATGTGTAAAGGCCTGGATTACTAGAGCATGCTTGAGGTCCTAAAAGCTGATATGCCTGGAAGATGGGGAGGGAGGAACAGTGTGGAATAAGGTAAACTGGAGAGTTGGGCTCGGGTCTTGAAAGCCTCTAGGAGTCTGAATTGTATTCTAAGTAGAATGGGAATCTCTTAAAGTTTGTGAAATTTACATATGCTTAAATGCACAAGTCTTAAGTGTACTAGTCTACCAGGAGAAACAAATATACACATCTTATAAAATTCCCTAGTCACAATATAAAATATTTCCATCTCCCTAGAAAGTTCCCTTATGTCCCCTTCCAATCAGTTACCACCCCCAATAGACAACCATTCTTCTGATTTCTATCACTAAATGAAATCATATAATTTGTAATATTTATTATAGGAGTAAACCATAATTGGCTCATCCGTTCTCTTGCCAAAGAACTTTTGCTTTCAGTTTTTGGCTATTATGAACAAAGCTGCTATAACATATTTCTGTACAAGTCTTTTTGAGGGTACATATTTTCACTTCCCTTGGGTAATGAGTGAAATTACTGATATATAGGTAAGTATATTATTTTATGTTTTGAATCAATCAGCTTTATTGAGGTCTAAATTACATATAATAAAATTCACCTATTTTAAGTAAATTATTTTATGAGTTCTGAAATTCAGTTATATTCAGTATGTAACCATCACCATAAGCATAATGTAAAACACTTTTATCATCCTAAAAAGTTCCTTTATGCCCTTTTATGGTCAACAAGACCCTCACCCATTATCTCACCCAGGTCTCTGAGGCTCTGTTGGTTTTTCTTCATTCTTTTTTCTTCCTTTTGTTTAGATTGGATAATCCCAATCAATCAATCTATCTTTATATTTGTCAATTCTTTCTTCAACCAGTTCAAATATGCAGTTGAGCTTAGTAGTGATTTTTCACTTCAGTTATTGTACTTTTCAACTCCAAAATTTCTATGTGGTTCTTTTATATTATTTCTATCTCTGTATTGATATTCTTTGGTGAGACATTGTCCTTATAATTTCCTTTTGTCCTTTACACATGATATACTTTATTTATTTGAATATATTTAAAATAACTGCTTTAGAGTTTTTGTCAACTAAGTCTAATGTCTGTGCTTTCTCAGACATAATTTCTGTTGATTGCCTTTTGTTTTTCTTCTTATATAGCTCATACTTTAAAAAAAAAATCTAGTCATTCTAAATAACACTAGGGGCCTGGTGCCCAAAAATTTGTGCACTCAGAGTGTCCCTCAGCCCAGCCTGTGCCGTCTCGAAGTCTGGGACCCCTCAGGGGATGTCCACCTGCTGGCGTGCCTGGCCAGCCTGGGTAAGGGGCTAATGGCTGTTTGCAGGCTAGCCAAGCCCCCCAGTGGGGACCCTCACCCATTGGGGTGTGGCTAGCTTGGGTGAGGGTCTGAGGGCTATTTTCAGACTTCCCATAGTCCCTTCAGGTTTTAGGTCCCTATCGGGGTACCTGGGCAGCGTGGGTGAGGGTCTGAGGGCTGTTTGCAGGCTGCCCACAGTCCCTTCAGGGTTCAGGTCCCTACTGGGGTGTCTGGGCAGCCTGGGTGATGGGCTGAGGGGCGTTTTCAGGCTGCCCACAGCTCCCATTGACCCAACGTCCCAAGGCTGGCTGGAAGCAGGTTTCTGGGGTTTATTTATCTTCTATAATTGAAACTGTTGCTTTAAGTTGAGACCTAGGCAGGTAACGAAGCCTCCTGTTGGCTTCAGCTCCGTGGCTTCTATAATTAAAATAATATTGCCTTATTAGAGGCCCTGCTGGCCTAGGCAGGCAGTTTCCTCCATCACTGGTGGAACGGAAGCCTGCTGTTTGCTTCAGCTCCTTGGCTTCTATAATTGCAACAATGTTGCCTGAGCCGGGAGAAGCCCAGCCGGCCTAGGCAGACAGTTTACTCCTGGTGCAACAGAAGCCTCCTGTTTACTCTAGCTCTGTGACTGCCGGCCTCCATCTTGGCTGGGTTAATTTGCATACAGCCACTCTGATTGGCTGGTGGATGTGGCTTAGGCATCCCAATGAAACGGTCAGTTTCAATGTTACTCTTTTATTAGATTAGACTAGGAGTCTGGTGCACAAAAATTTGTGCACTCGGGGGATTCCCTCAGCCTGGCCTGTGTCCTCTTGCAGTCTGGGACCCCTCAGGGGATGTCCACTTGCTGGCATGCCTGGCCAGCCTGGGTGAGGGGCTGATGGCTGTTTGCAGGCTGGCCAACCCCTCCAGTGGGGACCCTCACCCCATGGGGGTGTGGCCAGCCTGGGTGAGGGGTGAGGGCTGTTTTCAGGCTTCCCACAGTTCCTATTGACCCAATGTCCCAGTGAGGCTGGCTGGAATCAGGTTTCTGGGTTTTTTTTATCTTCTATAATTAAAACTTTGTTGCCTTGAGCAGGCCTAGTCAGGCAATGAAGCCTCCTGTTTGCTTCAGCTCTGTGGCTTCTATAATTGAATCATTGTTGCCTTGAGCAGAGGCCCGGCTGGCCTAGGCAGGCAGTTTCAACTCCATCGCTGGTGAAGTCAAAGCCTCCTGTTTGCTCTAGCTCCGTGGCTGTCGGCCACCATCTTGGCTGGGTTAATTTGGATACCGCTGCTCTGATTTACTTGTGGGCATGGCTTGGCTAGTGGGTGTGGCTTAGGTGTCTTGGAGTGATGGTTAATTTGCTTATTACTCTTTTATTAGATTAGATAATATGGCAACTCTGGAATTGAGATTCTCTCCCTTCTCCAGGGTTTATTTTTGTTGCTATTTGTTGTAAGTATTGTTGTTAGTTTGTTTAGTGATGTTTCTGACCTAGTTCTGTAAAATCTATATTCTTTGTTTAAATGGGACCACAAAGGTCACTGCTTAATTAGCTTAGTGGTCTGCTATTAGGTAGAAATTGCCTTAAAACACGACCAGTATGACTTCCAGTCTTTGCAAAGGTGCTCTGTATGAATGTTGGAGCATGTCTTAAACATTCAGTCAGGCAGTTGACATCTCTACCTTATCCTCTTTTCCTGTTTGCACAGAGTCTTATGTTCACCCAGGTTTCTCCTGTGCCTATACATAGCCCCATCCAAGTACATTGTCTTTTAGGTTCTCAGAAATGTGTCAGAGCTTTTCAAAACCCAATAGATATCTCATTCCCAACTTGTCCTTGTAAGATTTTTGATTAGTTTGTTTGTTTCAACTGTTATCCATCACTTCAGACAGCCATGAAATTAAGCAATTGCCTGTAACTGTTTTTGACAAATGCCTCCAGGGTGGTACTAGGTGAGCTGTGACTCAGGTCAAATAAATACAGCTTTGCAAGTGAGATCTTCATATAGTGACAATTCTTTCAGAATGAGGCTTTGAAGTATCTCCAACCACATTCTCCTTCCTCTAGTGGCTGGCAGATTATTGGTTTTCACCATAATTTGGGACTGTTAGTGTTTAAGGCTACTCTGAACTGGAGAGTGGGGATGGAACAAGGACAAGTTAAAGTGCCATAAAACATGTTCTTACTAAAACTCATCTTGTTTTTCTTGAATAAGTCTTCACAGATTATTGCATGAATTTGGTTAATTCCCAGAGTTCTGAAAAGTTGATTCTAGCCATTTTTGCCAGTTTTTAAATTGCTTTTATAGATGAGAACATTTATAGGGACCTTACTCTGCCATTTTTCTCATCCGCTTTTTTAAAAAATATATTTTTTTATTGGTATCAGAGAGGGAGAGAGAGATAGAAACATCAATGATGAGAGAGAATCATTGATTGGCTTCCTCCTGCACACCCCCTACTGGGAATCGAGCCCACAGCCCAGGCATGTCCCCTTGGACATAATTGAACCCTGGACCCTTCAGCCCTCAGGCTGATACTCTATTCACTGAGCCAAACCAGCTAGGGCTTCTCATCTGCTTTTAATTTGAATTTCTATAATGACTGATAATAATGGGCCTCTCTTCATATACTTAAGTGCCATTCTTATATTGTTTGATGAGATGTTTCCTAAATATTTTTTATTTTCTAAAAATTAGGTTATTTGTTTCCTTGTTAGTGAGTTTTGAAAAGTCTTTATATATTTTATATATAAATTCTTTATCAAATATATGTGTAGTCAGTATTTTCTCCCAGCATCAGAATCTTTCAAAAACCATTTTTAATTGACATTTTTGTCTTTGAACCATTGATTTGCACACACACACACACACACGCACACACTGAATCATTTTCCTATAGTCTATGACTTGTTTTTTCATTTTCTTAATTGTGTTTTTTAATGAGCATTAAGTTTTTAACTTTGATAAAGTCCATTTGATTTTTTTTTTCATTTTTGGTTAATGCTTTTTTATTTGCATCTAAAAATTCTTTGGCTTTCCAAAGGTTGTGAATTATTTCTCAAAGTTTTCTTCCAGAAGCCATATAGTTTTAATGTTTAGATCTATAATTCACCTTGAATCTTTATTTTGACCATATCGGGATTAGTTCTTTCTTTTCTAGATATCTATTAAGTTCTAGTGCCAGTTTCTTTCTCTCTTGGACTTCTTTGGTGTATTTTGAAGGCTAGTAAGCATAGGAGTAGTAATGTGATGTATTTGCTGATGTAAATAAAATGGATTAGAGGCAGTGGAGCGATCAGCGAGGAGGCTACTGGAGAAGTCTGGGCTTGATATGATAGTGGCCACAGCCAGCAGTTGTGGAGATGGAGAGAGGAAGTAGAATGGTTTCTCTAGATTGATGGAGACTGATTTGTGTTGATTCTGCATGCATCACACTTTTACCCATCTCTACAGTTTCAGCACACAGAGAGACAGCATAATATGGTAGACAATTCCATAAATTATGAGTCAAATGTCAGGAGTGTTTGTCCAGGCTCTGTCATGGAGTCTTGACTAATCTTAGGAGCACTGTTTTCCCATTAAAAACTAGGTCATCAAAAATGTCCTTTTCTACCCTAAAATTATATGATTCTATGCTATTTTGTGAATGGTCTAGGAAAGGCGGCCAATGAATTCCTGATGTCAAAAACTATCTTTGGTCCTTACCTTATTTGAGCTCTTTGTAACACTTAACCTTTATTAACCACTTCTTTCTTCTTGAAACTCTTACCTTCATACCTTCATTCTCTCTCAATTTATTTTCTGGACAGTTGTTCCAAGTCTCTATCATTGCTTCCTCTCTCTTCACATAATTTCTAAATATTGGCTTCCCTATGATTTTTGCCATGGGCACCTTCTTATTCTACATCTCTTCTAGGACATTTCATTCATATTCATGACCCCACATATCTAGATGTTACTGACTCATGTGTTTCTATCTCAAGGTGAGGTCCTTGAATTCTAAACTTATGTGATTAAGTTTTATGTGATCATTTGTACCTGGCTATCTCATTAACATTTTCCCCGACCATCCCCTCCTTAAATTACCTGTTTTGATGGCTGGCCCTATTATCTACCCAGCCTCTCAAATCAGATGCCCGAGTCATCCTAGACTCCTTTCTCTCCTTGACTCTCCATACCTAATGTCCCAAACACCTTTCTTTTCTTGATTTTTTTTCTTAACTAAATTGGAACATTTTTTAGAGTAATGGGGGTACTGTTGGTAGTTATGCCTGGACAACAGGTATAAACCAGGACTGCTCTGGGCAGACACAAATGTGTGATTAGCCTATAATTGAGAAACAGAAATAACTCCAGTGGTATGAGAAATCAAATTGCTTTTGAAGAACTGAATGAATTGTAGTCTGACTAGTTTAATGGTTGGGGGGAGGGGA
>PVJC01024939.1:0-25255 GCA_004026665.1 Murina feae | reverse complement strand
GGGTGAGGGGCTTTAAGGCTGCCCACAGCTCCCATTGCCCAACGTCCCAGCAAGGCTGGCTGGACGCAGATTTCCGGAGTTTTTTCTCCTATAATTGATACTGTTCCTTGATACACTGTAATTGATACACTGTTCCTTTAAGGCGGCCTTCTAACTACTAACGAAGCCTCTGCTTCACCTCGCAGCGTCTATAATGAAAAATTGTTACTTTTACTGGTTAGGCCGGAGCTGCTCTCTCCTTCAGCTCCGGAGGATTCTATGATTGTTACAATGTTTCAAAAAGCTGTGTTTCGCTAGAGGCAGTTTAATCGGAGCTGAGCTGAAGGGCGCAGCTTCACTTTCGCTCCTGCCGCAATGGAAAGGGCTGTTTACTCAGGTCCGGGAGTGGCGGTCGCCATGTTGGCTGGGCTAATTTGCATACAGCCGCTCTGATTGGCTGGTGGGTGTGGCTTACCCTGTCTCGGAGAAACGGTTAATTTTAATATTTCGCTTTTATTAGTTTAAATGTGACATTTGTTGCTATACTAAATTGCCAACAGAAATGCTATTTTTTCAGCCACTGTAGTCTTCACTACTTCCTCACTGTCAAAGTATCAGCTATCACTTTCTTAAATCTTCATAGTGACTCTAACAGCCATGTAAAATAGATATTTGGATACTTAGATGCCATATTATCAGGCTCTTGACAATGCTTGTTTATTATATGATGTACTGTTGAATCCAGATAAGTCAAATAAATAAAATTAAATTAAAAAATATATTTTAATTTACATATATATATATATATATATATATATATATATATATAAATTTAATTTATATATATAAAGCCTAAGCAACTGTTTGACCATTAGACTGGTAGCTACAACACACAATGACCACCAAGGGGAAAATGCTCTGACCAGTAGGTTAGGTTGCTGCTGGGGCCCTATCAGCCCCAAATCTGATTCACCCCAGATCACCCGCACCCCAGACCAGAGAGAAGGGAAGAAGGTGGGGTCTTTTGGCTTGGCCTATAGGGATCAGGCCAAAACTGGCTCTCTGACATCCCCTGAGGGGTCCCTGATTGCAAGAGGGTGCAGGCCAGGCCGAGGTACCCCACTGATGCACAAATCCATTCACCAGCCTTTAGTAATAATCTAATCTAGTAAAAGAGTAATATTGACCCTAACTCTATTATACCTACACCACGCCCACAATCCAAGCCATGCCCACCAGCCAATCAGAGTGGCTGTATGCAAGTTAACCCAGCCAAGATGGAGGCTGGCAGCCACGGAGCTAGAGCAAACTGGAGGCTTCCATTGCACCGACAATGTAGGAAACTGCTTGCCTAGGCTGGCTGGGTCTCTCTCAAAGCAACAAAGTTTCAATTATAGAAGCCATGGAGCTGAAGTAAACAGGAGACTTTGTTGCCTGCATAGGCCTCCACTCAAGGTAACAAAGTTTCAATTATAGAAGATAAATAACCCCCAGAAATCTGATTCCAGCCAGCTTCACTGGGACGTTAGGTCAATGGGAGCTGTGGGCAGCCTGCAAACAGCCCTTAGCCCCTCACCCAGGCTGGCCACACCCCCATGGGGTGAGGGTCCCCACTGGGGGGCTTGGCCAGCCTGAAAACAGCCATCAGATTCTCACCTAGGCTAGCCAAGCATGCCAGCACGTGGACATCTCCAGAGGGGTCCCAGACTGTGAGAGGGCACAGGCTGGGCTGAGGGACCCCTCCGAGTGCACAAATTTTTGTGCACCAGGCCCCTAGTCCTATATGATAAGTAGATAATATGTAAATTGACCATCATGCAAATACACATGATGTCCACCCCCATGTGGACACAAGTTGGCCAACACAAGATGGCCTGTAGGGGAGGAAAGTTGTGAGAGACCAGGCCTGAAAGGGAAGGCAATTGTGGGCAATCAGGCCTGCAGAGAAAGGCAGTTAGCAGTGACTGGGATGGCAGGGGTGACCAGGCGTGCAGAGAAAGGCAGTTAGCAGTGACTGGGATGGCAGGGGAAGGCAGTTAGGGACAATCAGGCCCACAGGGGAGTGGTTAGGGGTGATAAGGTTGGCAGGCAGAAGCAATTAGAGGCAATCAGGCAGGCAGGTTGGTGAGCGGTTGGGAGCCAGCAGTCCAGGATTGTGAAAGGGATGTCCACTGGGATTGGTCCTAAATGCCATTTAGGACATTGCTTGAGGGGGTTCCAGTTTGGAGAGGGTGCAGGCTGGGCTTAGGGACATCTTCCCCAATGCACAAATTTTGTGCACTGGGTCTTTAATTATAAACATATTCAACTAAAGGAAGCACTGAGAGAAATTTTCTTTAAAAATTTCATGAATTTAAGTAGTTATTATATATCTACTTTGTGTCATCAGAAGATTTGTTTATTTATTTGTAATATTTGTTGTTTTATGAAGTGTTGTGTGTGCATTTGGTTTACCTTGGCAATGGTAAGATACTGTATATGTACACATTATACTAATATATGCTGGGTTCAATATTAGTGCTTAATAAATTGTTGAATAGATAAATGAATGGATTATTTTATTATAAATTTCTTTAGTTAACTCAACTTTGCCTATAAGCGAGAAGACATTGCCCACATTTGATAGGTAGAGGATCCAAAAGACATGGAACATAAATGGATTTTAATGGTCATAATTCGTATAAATGTCATACATTTGAAATATTTTACATACAAATTTCTCAATTCACAGACTATGGGTAGCCTTAATACATAGCAACAGGAAAAAAAGCAACTGTTCAGAAAGCAATATATGGAAGATAAAAATACAAAGTTTAGGCAAATTTGATGTCTTGTAACTTTAAGAATACCTGACAGAAAGAGTGCAACCTGCATAACTCATTTTGTACTGAGACAATATGAAACCAGTTACAAGGTTCTAAAAGGAAAGATAATAGGCTCAACCTAATGCATAAGCATGCATCTTTTCCTATTTAATAATGTTTTCTTCTTACAATTTATTTTCAAAGTGTTTTGGAAAATATAATATTTTACTATATATTCAATGCATGATAAGAATAAAAAAATGTTCTGAAGTGTGTATATGTCATCTTATAAATCAATCTCTTAGAAGAGTATGTACATTCTGAGAAAATGCAGCACACATAGATATAACTTTGAATATTGATGCGCAATAATAATAAATAATTCATGTTTTATATGCAAACCCTTTTTATTCAAAGCATTCTTGATGGTATTGTGATATTTGTAGGTCAACCTACTTATACATAACTAAAATAACAATCTACTCTAATAAAAGAGTAATACGCAAATTAACCATCACCCCAGACACCTAAGCCATGCCCGCCAGCCAAGCCATGCCCACCAGCCAATCAGAGTGACTGTATGCAAATTAACCCATCAAAGATGGTGGTGAATTTGCATACACAGGAGAGTGAAGACTAAAGACGGTGTAGAAGGAAGCCAAGTGTGGCAGAGGGAGCCAAGCGGTGGAGAAGGGAACGGAGCTGAGACAGCAGAGACGGTGAAGAAGGGAGGGAGAAGGGGGGGAGCTGAGGTGGCAGAGACCGGAGCTGATGTGGGCTTCGCTCCCTTCTCTGCTTCGCTCTGGCTCAGGAAGCCCTATTCTTGCAGGATTCTTCCTGCAACGGGCTACTAGTATTCAAATAAATAGGAATTCTCTCCATTTCATCATAATAGAATATATCATTTTTATCCCTCCCTAGGATTTCAATCACATTTAGAAAAGAAAATATACATTACAGAATGTCATTAAAGGAACTTACTTCCTCTTTCAATGATTGAAAACAGTTGTGATTTTGACCTCCATGTCAATATATAATTTACTTTAAATTAACATGTTATGAACAGTGGACTATTTATAGAAATGTAATACAGCCTTGAATGGTTAAAAGTATAAATGTAAGCTAGCATTATAAGCCAGTATATTACTAGTAAATCTCAGTAGTATGTATGCATGTGTGTGTTTTAATCCTAATCTGAGGACACTTTTGAAATAATTGATTTTAGAGAGAGGAAGAGAAATATTGATCTGAAAGAGATACCAATTGGCTGCCTTCCATATGTAAGCATCCCAGCCAAGGATTAAACCCCCAACCTAGGTATGTTCACTGACTAGGAATTGAACCCACCACCTTTCAGTGCTCTACCAACTGAGCCACTTAGCCAGACTATTACAGAGAAACATTCCTAAAGAGGGTCAGAGACAGAAGAGCATTGATCAGATGCTCAAACCTCAGAGGGAAGGTAGTAGAGGGTGGGGGTAAAGGGGAGAGATTAACTAAAGGACTTGTATGCATGTATATAAGCATAACCAATGGACACAGACACCAAGGGAGTGAGAGCATGAGTGGGGGGGTGAGGGGGAAATGGGGGGATAAGGACGCCTATGTAATACCTTAATCAATAAATAAAAAAACACAAAAAAGTAAGAATATCTTTGGAGAAAAAAACAACAAACCACAATGAAAGCATGTGTGTATTCTAACTACTCTGAGAAGGTGTGCAATAAAGAATTAATTAGTGTTCCCCCCCTTCCACCTAAAAAAAAAGGGTCAGACTGGAGACTTATAATTGAGTAAAAATTGTGACATTAGCTCAAAGACACAGACATGACTGGGCTCATGATGTGTTTTAAATTGTTTTGATGACTAGAAAAAACACACACAGTAAAATGCATTTGCCTTCAGGACAGTGAGTGATACAACTTACAGGAATACTTAGTTTAAAATTAAAGATAGTTTTATTAAGTAAAACAAAATTTATCCCATAAGATTGTAGGGCAGCAATACCAAGCTCTGTATCTGCAATGTACTTAATTCCCAGGATTGTCATGAAGCGTAAATGAGTAATCATCAATATTGTGAGTCAAAATACAAAGTTTTAAATTCCATGTCTTTAATCTAATCAAATAAAAAATAGTCTATTTGTAAGAGACTTGGAGTTGTTTAACCACTATCCATTCTATTTTTATTTCTTACTAGAGGCCCTCTGAAGTAGGGGGTCTCCCAGGGGTGAGGACGATGGAGCCCCTAGCACTAGGATGCTTGCATGCACGACTCTGGAGACCAGGTTCTGTGACACAGGTCTAATTTTATTGAGGAAGTACAGTAGTATATATAGCGGAGGTGGCCAATCATAGAACGTTTTCTTAGGGAGCGAATGAGTGTAAAGGTTGGGGTACTGTGTACGTGGCTTTAGGAGGGGCTCAGGCGGGCATTGCCATCTTCCTGGTTTGCCAGAAAGATCTAAACTGCTGGAATGTGCTCACAGCATTGCATCAGCCACTGCACTGAGATAAACCTCCTGTGCTCTACCTATATCTCCCCCTTCTTATTTTATTAGCGCCTGTTGGATGTGTATAATCATGACCTGTTGTGCCGTTATGCGAGCTATGAGGAATATACCAGCAAATGAATAGGTTAGTGGGGTTTAGCCAAAAAGTGAGGTGGCTTAGTATCGCCCCACATTATAGGGTGAGCCCTTCTGCCTTGGGGACGTCTCCTCCAGTGGTGCTGTGTCTCCTCTTCAAGTGAGAGGTCCTCCATCTCCGCCACTGGTGGGGTGACTGGTCTCTGACTCATCTCTTAAGGTGTGTGGCTTGATGTCTCTTGTTGGAATCCAGAGGGGCTGTCTCTCACCTTCTAGGAAGATACAAGCAAAACCTCTCCCCTGGGTTGAATAGGGGGTTTAGGGCCCCTGTTGATATAAATAGACTGTTTCTAATCCAATTAATCTGGCCACAGAGCTCTTGTAATTCATGTAAGGTGAGTGAGTCCGGGATGACTAGCTGAGGAGCTACAGGGATTAATTGTTAGCAGCTGTGGGGTTGAGTTTACTGGAAAGGCTTGAGGGGTTTTCCTTAATTCTGAGGGTAGAGAAGCCTATAGCTTTTGCAGTGTGGACTGCATAAGCTCTATCTGAAAAGATATTAACTGGATTGTCCTGACAGTATAGAAGTGCGTGTATCACCACATGTAACTCCCCAACTTGTACTGAGCCTGAGTACTGGTATTTTAGGTAAGTTTATTGGTTATAGAACCTGGAGGTGGAACCGTCTTCCCCTCCCCCAAAGGTGTGGGCTCAGTAGTAGGCTTTTTGGTTTCATTTTTGTTCGAATCCGAACATTCTTTAACGAACAAGTCCCATGGATTAGTGGATCAGGGGGGAGGGGCAGAGGGCTCTTGGGGGGGACTATAGGGGAAGGGGACCCTCCTCTAGTGAGGCTGCAAGGGCTACAGGTATCGGCAGAGATAGTTCAGGGGGTACTCCAGAGAGACATGCGAGGATGGCCAAAATGGCGGGTGTTAGAGAAAGCGGAAATGTTTTTCCTTCATGAACCTCAGCAGACCTTATACACTTGAGTATTTCCTCCCAAGTGCCTGGGTCCCATATGGGGGCTTCTAACAACCAGGGATTAAAGTGTAAGAGGCACTCCCACAGCACCTGGAGTTCCTTTTCTTATATCTTAACTCGCCTACTCTGCAAAATGGCGTGGAGAACATGTGCCTGAGGGGCGAGTGCGGCGGGGCGAACATTGCCCATGTTGCAGAGGGTCACTCACCCGGTCCGACGTTCTGGGGGTCTCACATTTGGGCACCATATGAAGCAGAGGGTCTTTCAGGAGTGAGGACGATGGAGCCCCTAAGTGTTAGGACGCTTGCATGCACGACTCCGGAGACCAGGTTCTGTGATGCAAGTCTAATTTTATTGAGGAAGTACAGCAGTATATATAGTGGAGGTAGGCAATCATAGAATGTTTTCTTAGGGAGTCAATGAGCGTAAAGGTCAGGGTACTGTGTACATGGCTCTAGGAGGAGCTCAGGCGGGCGTTGCGATCTTCCTATTTGCCAGAAAGATCTGAAATGCTGGAGTGTGCTCACAGCATTGCATCAGCCACTGCACTGAGATAAATCTCCTGTGCTCTACCTACAGCCCTGTGCACGAAATTCATCCAGGGGGCAGGTGTCTCTCTGCCCAGCCTGCACCCTCTCCAATCTGGGACCCCTTGAGGGATGTCTGACCGCTGATTTAGGCCCAATTTCTATGGGATAGGGCCAAAAATGGCAGTCGGACATCCCTCTCACAATCTGGGACTGCAGGCTCCCGACCACTTTCCTGCCTGCCTGCCTGCCTGCCAAATTGCCCCTAACTACTTATGCCTGTCAGCCTGATCACACCCTAACCATTCTCCTGCCAGCCTGATCAATGCTTAACTGCTCCCCAGCCAGCCTGATCACCTCCAACTCTCCTCTCCTGCTGGCCTGGTCACCCCCAACTACCTTCCCCTGCTGGCCTTGTCACCCCTAATTGCCCTCCCCTGAAGACCTAGTGCCCTCCAACTGCCCTCCCTCCCTTGCAGGTTTGGTCTCCCCCAACTGCCCTCCCCTCCAGGCCTGGTCCCCCTCAATTGCCCACCCTTGCAGGCCTGTTCCCTGCTAACTTTCCTCCCCTACAGCCTAGTCTCCCCCAACTGCCCTCCCCTGAATACCTGGTTGTCCCCAACTGCGCTCCCATGCAAGACTCATCTCCCCAACTGCCCTCCCCTGCTGGCCTGGTTGCCTCTAATTGCCCTTCCCCGCAGGCCTAGTCCACCCCAACTGCCCACTCTCCCTGCAGGCTTGGTTGCCCCCAACTGCCCTCCTCTGTAGGCCCAGTTACTCCCAACCTCCCTCCCTTGCAGGTTTGGTCCTCCCAGCTGCCCTTCCCTGCTGGCCTGATTGCCTACAACTGTCATCCTCTGCCGACCATCTTGTGGCCATATGGGGGCGGCCTTCATGAGAAAGCATGATGGTCACTTTGCATATTACTTCTTTATCATATAGGATTAACAAAAATTTTACAGTGTAGTACTCTGCTCAGCTAAATAGTGACAAGTATATTACAGATTAAGAAAACTAACAAAGTACAACAAAACATTTTTGTGAGGATTAAGGAAAAGTTCCTTAGAGACAATTTAGCCTCTGCTCTTTATTCTTCCTCTTCCTTTCTGTTAACTAGTATGTGATGGCAGGGACAGAAGAGTTATTTGACACTATAAGAGAAAAAGACCATAAGGATATCTAAGATGACCACTGCCTACCTTAGACTTGTTATATAAAAAAAAACTAAAATATTTAATTCAGTATATTCAAGTCTGTTATTTGCAATTGCATACAATTTCTCATTAATTATTTGCCTTATGGAGGCAAAAACAACAACACACACAACTTAATATGTTTATCATCTGCAATTACCAAAACATTGTTTACTAAAACTCCCTTTTCCTCTTCTTAACATAACATTATTCTTTTTAACAACATGATGTTTCAGAAACAATATGAAATCTGTCTTGTCATTTCAGGAAAAGTAGGTCTCTATTTTTTATAAATTAATATCAAAGGAATATTGTGAGATTAACACTAGGAAAAAAAATACAATGAACTATCATTCACACTGATGGTTTAATATTCTGGGAGCAGGGAACTAAGCCTCTGCTATAAATAAATACCAAAACTACCATTAATTTTCAAAGGGAACCAAAAATAGTTCCATTGGGATATCATACTCTGCAATGAGAACACAGAATTATTGGATGTATCATTTTTCAACTTTCACAGCTGTTAAGAAGAGTAACCAATGGTACATTGACTTCCCATTAGAGTTAGTAACCTCCAGAGAGACTATGAAGGCAGAGAGCTTTCCACAAAGTTGCTATTTGATAAGGGTCATTGGTGAGTATATTAAGTTTCTTCTCTGTGATTTCAGATGGAGAATTTGCAAAATGTTATGGCTGCTTATTTGCTATTGAGAAGTTATGCTGGAGGTTTCATTTAGGAATATGTTACAAGCTCATATTGCTTCATGGAAGCTAATATACCTGGTATTTTAAAATTTAAGGAAGAAACAGGCCAAGATGCAAACCCAACTCTCCTCAGGGGAGGAGTACCAATTGTTTAGGTTCATTACCTGAATGAATAACAGGAAACTGCTGAGCTTCTGTGTTAATGTTGATAAGGCAACCCATTGATTTTGAAAGTTTATATGCAGAAGATATGCTACAACTTCTTTTAATACTACCAAAAGCAAGCACACTTGGAACAATCAGCTTTGAAGTATATACTATCTACACATTTGATGTTGCATTTTAAATGCAGAATTGAATTGCACAATCATATATATATATATATATATATATATATATATATATATATATATATCTCCACAGAAGCCCTAGGCTTCAATATCAACAAAATTTTCTTTGTGTGTGGTATCTGATTCTGCAATAGAGAAAAATATGGCTTAGCTTAAGACTGTCAACAGTACCTTGGAAGGGCATCAACAGTTCTTACATTAAAAATATATGCATTAGGATTCATAGAATGCTGAGAATTTGGCAATGATTTTATGCTACTTTAAAGCTCAGAAATAGAAGAGGTTGAGTTCCTATCTTACTCCAGACATTGTTGCAAGATGCAAGACATATAGTTGTAAATTATTGTTAATATAAAGATTGAAAAATCTCTTCTTTTGAACCATTTGAAATATATAGTCAAACTTTTAAAAAAATTTTTTTATTGATTAAGGTGTGACATAATGTGTCCTTATCCCCCCATTACCCCCTGGCCCCACCACTCATACACTCACACCACTATTTTCTGTGTCCATTGCTTAGGCTTATATGCATGCATACAAGTCTTTGGTTGATTTCTACCCCTTACCTTCACTCTCCCCTACCTTCCTTCTGAAGTTTGATGGTCTGATCATTGCTTCTCTGTCTCTGGATCTGTTTTTGTTCATCAGTTTATGTTGCTCATTATATTCCATAAATGAGTGAGATCCTGTGATATTTATTTTTCTCTGACTGGCTTATTTCACTTAGCATAATGCTCTCCAGTTCCTTTCATGCTGTTGCATGGTAAGAACTCCTTCCTTTTTACAACAGCATAGTATTCCATTGTGTAAATGTACCACAGTTTTCTAATCCACTCATCTGCTGTTGGGCATTTAGGCTGTTTCCAAATCTTAGCTATGGTGAATTGTTCTGCTTTGAACATTGATGTGCATATATCCTTTCTGATTGCTGTTTCTGGTTTCCTGGGATATATTCCTAGAAGTGGGATCACTGAGTCAAATGGGAGTTCCATGTTTAGTTTTTTGAGAAAACTTCTTATTGTTCTCCACAATATAATCTAATAAAAGAGTAATACTGAAATTGACTGTTTCTATGGGACACCTAAGCCACGCCCACCAGCCAATCAGAGTGGCTGTATGCGAATTAACCCAGCCAAGATGGAGGCCTGCAGTCACGGAACTAGAGTAAACAGGAGGCTTCCGTTGCACCAGGAGTAAACTGTCTGACGGCCAGTTGGCTGGGCTTCTCCCAGCTCCAGGCAACATGCTTGCAACATTGTCTCAATTATAGAAGCCTTGAAGCTGAAGCAAAGAGCAGCCTTCCATTGCACCAGCAATGGAGGAAATCACCTGCCTAGAGTCTACTAAGGCAACATTCTTTCAATCATAGAAGCCACGGAGCTGAAGCAGACAGGAGGCTTCGTTACCTGCCTAGGCCTCGGCTTAAATGAACAGTATCAATTATAGAAGATAAATAAACGCCAGAAACCTGCTTCCAGCAGCCTTGCTGGGACATTGGGTCAATGGGAGCTGTGGGCCTGAAAACAGCCATCAGCCCCTCACCCAGCCTGGCCAGGTACCCCAGTAGGGACCCAAAACCTGAAGGGACTGTGGGCAGCCTGAAAGCCTGAAAATGGCCCTCAAGCCCACACCTAGGCTGGCAACACTCCAATGGGGTGAGGGATCCCACTGGGGGGCTTGGCCAGCATGCAAACAGCCATCAACCTCTCACCAAGGCTGGCCAGGTACCCAAAACCTGAAGGGATTGTGGGCAGCCTGAAAACGCCCCTCAGCTCCTCACCCAGGCTGCCCAGGCACTCCAGTAGGGACCCAAAACCTGAAGCGGATGTGGGTAGCCTGAAAACAGCCCTCAGCCTGTAACCCAGGCTGGCCACACCCCAATGAGGTGAGCAACCCACTGGGGGGCTTGGCCAGCCTGCAAACAGCCATCAGCCCCTCACCCAGGCTGACCAGGCATGCCAGCAGGTGGACATCCCCAGAGGGGTTCCAGACTGCAAGAGGGCACAGGCCGGGCTGAGGAACCCCCTGAGTGCACAAATTTTTGTGCACTGAGCCACTAGTGAATATATAAAACTCTAGTAAAATCTTATCTGACACCATACTTTTAAATTTGTTTCTTACCAGTAAAAAGTAAAAAGCATATATTAGGTAATGCAGAAATGAGAAACAGGAGTACTTCAGAAATTATAAACTCCTTGAATTTGAAACTTGAATTTATAACTTCATCTTTAAAATAAGATGTAGGTTTGATTGCATTTTTAATTAGCCAAAACATATATTTATTTCTAAAGCTAAAGTGAAACTTTTATATTGTTATGCTTTTAGTTCATATAAAATAAATTTAAAATCACTTTCAGAGCATTCCATATTCTTGTCACTATGTTAGGGTAGTAATGCACAGTCATATTTCAATTATGACTTGATGAAAAACATTATTGTTCTATTCCCATTAACCCCAATGTTTTAGAAGGAGCAATAGCTGTTTTTGGCCATCAGGGTATTTTCTAGTCTATTGAAACAGTACTTATCCTATATAATAAAAGCATAACATGCAAGTTGACCAAAGAGCAGAGCAACCAGTCTCTATGATACACACTGACCACCAGGGGGCAGATGCTCAATGCAGGAGCCAAGGCCTGTGCCAGTGGAAGGGCCCACTAATCACCCACCAACTGCCCCATAGAGGGAGTCGAGTGGTGGCAATGGTAGGGGGCGGGGCTGGCGAGTAGGCAGCACCAGGCTGGCCAAGGCAGGTGCATGCAGGGTCCTGGATTGCCCTGCCAGTCATCCCACAGATTGGCCCTGATCACTGGCCAGGCCTAGGGACCCTACCCATGCAAGAATTTTGTGCACCAGGCCTCTAGTTAAATAGTAAAGTACTGCTTATTTGGAAATTACTTACTTTTGGAAACTGCATCAGATATTACAAATTACCAGAATAGTGTTAAGTTACTACTTCAATGTATTACGTCAATGTATTATTTGCTGGTATAAAAGAATAGAGTCAGTCTCTGAAGATTCTGACTTATGACTAGGGATAATCAAGTTCAACTAGGGAACATTGGTCTTAGTACCACAACTTCATAGAAAGAATGTATGAGCCTTTAGGTATTTCATTAAGTAAGTAATAAGCTTTTTAAAATTTAAATGGAAACTTTAGATTAACCATTTTTAGTCTTAAACTGTTTTTGTTTTTGTTTTTTTCTGGTTTCCCTCTTCTAACAGTTGAAAATACTAAAAGATTTTTTTTTCGGTAGCTTTAGCAGCAATAGTATTCACAGTATGTTGCCAAATGAGTTGTAATAATATAAAAGAATTAGTAAATTACTGTTATTATATAGAAGGTTTTGGATTAAATAAAATTAAGGTCTAAAATAGAGCTTTTAGTGGTATTTCTTTTTTGTTAGTTTGCATCTTCCCAACTGAGTTATGTGAGATTAATTCTTCTGTATACATATATAATATTTCCAAATACTGGTCTTGTTTATAGCATATATAGTTGGAATAAACAGGTTCTGTAGTAACAGTGATTCAAGGAACTTTTAAGAACTTAAAGGACAAAGACAGGCAAATACTGTGTGGTTTCACTTGTATGTGGAATCTAAACAAAACAACAACAATGAAAAAAAACAACAACACACACACGCATAGAAACAAACTGGTTTGGTGATTGCCAGAGCCAAGAATGGGTGAAGGTGGTCAAATGGTACAAACTTCTAATTATAATAAATAAGTTCAGGGATGTAATGTACAGCATAGTGGCTTAACAAATAAAGTTTATCTACACCCAGTGTAAGATAATAGGGATCTGCTTCTACCACATTGGTGAGGTTGAATGGTGAGTAGATATGCTCAGCTGCATAAAATATGGGCATGAAAGGAGGAGTCATCTTCTCTGAGGGCTGTAACTACCCAACCACCTATGTCAGAGGAGGCTAATTGACCAAGCGTAATTCAAAACTAGTTCTTTCCTTGATCTAATGTTGTTTACTCACAGCAGAACAGACATTGCAATAACAGCATTAACATTTACTGAGAAGTCACAACCTGCCAGAAGTTTCCAGTTGCTTTGTGATAACACTCACAAAACTCATGAGATAGGCATTATTATAAGCTCTGTTATACAAATAAAGATACTGAGGCAAAGTGAAAATAAGTCACTTCCCAAGATCCTACTGGTAGTAAATAGTAAAGTTCACAGTCCATGCTCTTAACCAATATAACAGTTTGCCTTGCTTATCTACACATTTAGACTATTTACATAAAGTACATATACTTTAAGTATAAAGCATAAATGAGTGATCTAGTTGCTGAGGTGCATACAGCAAAATATTTTTGAAATCATGTCCACAAGGTATCAATAGACTAGATGAAAACAGGGCTGAGAAATAGAAAGACTCAAGAGCAAGAGTGATTCTGTGCAAGATTAGTCAAAGATATTCAAAGGGATGTTGATGTTATGAAAAAAATGAAGTTCTATATCCCTCTCTGCCAATAACATAGGATGTTGACCACACACTCATTTTCTTAAATAGAAATTATTCTCTGTTCTAAATTTGATCATATTTGAAAAAATGTATGGAAGGATAATTATAATAAATTATAATTTAAACAATTTCCAATAATGGGTATAAAAACAGAATTCAACCTCCATCCCATGTTTATTATATTAAAACTAGAGGCCTGAAGCATGGATTCATGCACATTGAAAGGAAATTAATTAGAAGAAATATTTTAGAGGCAGGAGAGGGACATCAGGAAATTGGCCGCCTAGGGAGGGAGTGTGGGAAGTTGGCTCCAGGGCATGTCTGGCCCGTCTCATCCAGTCCCAATCACTGGACCCTAACAGCAAGCTAATCTACTGGTCAGAACATCTGCCCCCTGATTGTCAGTGCATGTCATAGTGACTGGTTGAATGGTCAAATGGTAGAACAGTTGAACAAACAGTTGGACACTTAGCATATTAGGTTTTTATTATATAGGATTGAAAAGGATACAAGGCAAATGGAAACAAAAATGACAACATATATCTCTCAAATTTGTTTTGCAGATTATATATCACACTAGGGGCCTGGTGCACAAAAATTTGTGCACTTCGGGGGATCCCTCAGCCCAGCCTATGCCCTCTCGAAGTCTGGGACTCCTCGGGGGATGTCTACCTGCTGGCATGCCTGGCCAGCCTGGGTGAGGGGCTGATGGCTGTTTTCAGGCTGGCCACAGTCCCTTCAGGGTTCAGTCCCTACGGAGGTGCCTGGCCAGGCTGGGTGAGGAGCTGAGGGCCATTTTCAGGCTGCCCACAGTTCCCATTGACCCAATGTCCCAGAGAGGCTGGCTGGAATCAGGTTTCTGGGTTTTATTTATCTTCTATAATTGAAACTTTGTTGCCTTGAGTGGAGGCCTAGTCAGGCAACAAAGCCTCCTGTTTGCTTCAGCTCTGTGACTTCTATAATTGAAACATTGTTGCCTTGAGCAGAGGTCCGGCCAGCCAAGGCAGGCAGTTTCAGCTCCATCCATTGCTGGTGCAATAGAAGCCTGCTGTTTGCTCTAGCTCTGTGGTTGCTGGCCGCCATCTTGGCTGGGTTAATTTTCATACAGCCGCTCTGATGGCCTTGCGGGCATGGCTAGGTTGGTGGGCATGGCTAGGTTGGTGGGCTTAAGTGTCTCAGAGTCATGGTTAATCTGTATATTACTCTTTTAATAGATTAGATAAGTTAATGTAAGGGATATTACTGAAAGAGAAATAGTTCTCCATAAATTTTAGGCAAATCATAGATATCAAAATGTTCATATATTTGGAACTGCATTTATAGCATAAATTTTGGCTTAAAATTGATAAGTCCATTGCAATACTTGCATCTGAAGATAACATATAAAACATGGTAAAAATTTCTGGATAAACTATTACTCTCTGATGATGCCATTCTACAACACAAAACAAAGATAAATGGTGCCTCATAAAGGTAATTTTTTTTCTTTAAAAGTTATTACAACTTTAATTAAAGTGTGTAAGTTTAGTATAATCGATGTTGAAAGAAAGCATCAGCATTAGGACTATGTAGTGGCATTTTTGAAGGCATTTGCAGGGGACTCTTGGTCAGCAACAGACTCACCTGGTGTTTGGGTTTGGTGGAAAGAGAATTTATCCTTTAAGATGATCACTTTTCAGATGTAAAAGATAAATTTGAAAATATCAGTGATAGTTGTTTTTATTTTGTGTTCTTCTAGCATCAACAGGATTATGAGTTAAATTTCTAGTAGACATTTTTTCTCTTTTGCTTTTTGTATACTGACTCTCAGTGAAATATGTCTTCTTCTTGAATGCATAAGCTTGAGTACATAAATTATTTCAAAGTATATTAATTTTATTTAACTTTACCTATTTTCCTACTAGTTTTACTGAAAAATTTGCTTTATTGGGGGTACTATGGCTATGCACATATCTAGGGATTTATTTAAGTAATTTGTGGGTTGCTGAAATTTGTATTTCATCTGATCATTTGAATATTCCTCTCTTTATTTACCTGGGTTTTGATTCCAAGTCTCATACCATTACATCTGATTGGCTAACCCTAAATCATATCTGGAAAACTAGCTTTTTCAAAAGATTGTGGAAATATAGAGTTTACTTTTTCTATTTGTGCCATCAAGAAGACACTTCAAAAATAAATTAGAATAAGTATGAGGTAGCCAACAAATGGTATCTATAAAAAGTTGCAAAGCTTTTTAAAGAAAAATATGAAATATTACTATTTGTGACAGCATTGATGGACCTTAAAGGTATTAGGCTAAGTGAAATAAGCCAGTTAGAAAAACACAAATACCATGTGATTTCACCAGTATCTGTCATCTAAACAAAACATAAAAATGGATAATCAAAACAATACAGAAACAGATCAATAGAATCAGAGAACAAGCTGATGGTTTCCAATGGCTGGGGATAGGGGACTAGGAATTAAAAAGAAAAACATTGCACCCCTCAAAAAAATCTTCTAAAATTTTCATGTTTACACATCAACCTGTAGCAAATATATTTAATAATTCAGTTTTATAGCTTTAAAAATTACTTCTTATGCAGCACCACCAAATATATCTAGACTAATAAAAGAGAAACATGCAAATTGGTGTCACTCCGCTATGCCCACCAGCCAATCGGAGTGACACTGCAAATTAACCCAACAAAGACAGTGTTTAATTTGCATATGCAGGCGCAGCGTGAAGACTGAAGACGACTGGACTGAAGAGGCTTGGCTTCTCCACTGCAGCCGGAGCAGAGAAGCCAAGCCTTGAGGGTAGACCAAAGGCCTGGGTCCCGGGTGCGAGAGGAAAACCGGTGCCAGCAGCGAGGGGAAGGAAGGTCTATTGCATGAGTCTTTGTGCCAAGGGCCTCTAGTATATAAATAAATATAAAATTCCCACTGTGTCTTTTCAGTACTTTGTTTTCCTTGTGCATAATACATTTCAACTTATTCGATATCCCATTCTGAGATATATCTAATATTCAATACATAATTGAGCCTATAAAAAGAGTAGACAAAATGAACTATATAAAAATGAAATGAGGAAAATAATCTGAGATAGAGATGTAGATAGTTAAAGGAACAAATTCTCCTGGAATTGTTCTAATATTTCAGCCAATATCGATGTAAGAGTATATAGGCTATATAAAGTTATACACTGAGTACATAAAGAAAATTAATGATCCAAATTAACTTTCATACTGCACAAAATTAAAAAAAAGAATAGTGTTGTGGTAAGCCTTGGCTTCAAAGAACCCAGCTGTATCAGAAATAATGGTCATTCTCAGCAAGGGTTCAAACTGCATTTCATTAGAATGTAAACGAAGTCATTACAAAGTAACATTAGCTGCAATAAATTACTGAGCATGAAATGTTGCTTTCTAAGAAATGGTTTTAGCTTTATTTAATTTGGTATTACAGTATTAATTAGTATCAGAGTTATAAAATTGCAGTGTTAGCCCTGGGCATTTTGCCACTTCAAGTGCTATTTTCTAAAATAAATCTAGCTAGAAATAATTATGTTTACAGTGTGGGGGCTATGATTCTTTATTATGTATTAGATTCAGGAGATGATATTTCAAGAGTTGTTTGTGTCACAATATTAATAAGTTACCCACTTATAGACCCCCACAGAATTATAAGTACATAACTGAATAGTATTCCATATATATACAGAAAGGGTAGCTTTACCTTTTCTGCTTTTAAAAAGATTTTTAATCTCTGGAACTTCAACATACTGATACCGTCACTGGTGTGTCATTTGTATGATAACCAGGTTCTCCTGCTTCTACAGAGCATTCCAGTGCCTAAAGTAGAGATTAGGACTTTGCCGCTTCCTTACCAGCCTATCATGGTTCTAGAATTTCTATTTTCTTTAATAGTTTTCCTTAATGTATGTGTATTTCTTTATATTCCTCCCTCTTGTTAAAAAGTATTTTGATTATTTTATAAAAGGGATTTATTAATATGTTTAATATACTACTCAGAGAAAAGAGAAACCTCAATTTTAAATAAAATTAAAATAATAAAACTGTTGTTTTGCCCATATGGTTCAGCGGTTGAGCATAGACCCATGAATCAGTAGGTAATGGTTTGATTCCTGTTTAGGGCACATGCCCGGGTTTCTGGCTTGATCCCCAGTAGGGGATGTGCAGAAGATGGCAGATCATTGATTCTCTCATCATTGATGTTTCTGTCTCTCTCTCCCTTCCCCTTCCTCTCTTTGAAATCAATAAAAACAAACAAACAAAAATTAGGGAGGAAGGGGGGAAAGGGCAAGGGAAAAAATAGAGATCTATCTATCATCTGTTGTAATACTTATCCATCACTTGTTGTAATACTTTAAGCAATGAAATAAAAAAAAATAATAATATAGTTAATTCAACCAACCTCTGGTAAGATTTTAGTTTTGAATTTCTTTAGGAGTTTTCAAAATAATCTGAATTCTTAACTGGTTACTAATGCTCTTATAGGAATGCCAGCAATAATAAAGAAAATGTCACATCAACACATTCCAGTCTTTGTCCTAACTAATTACTACATTGCAGTGACATTAGTATAATTTTAATTATGAAATTTTACCTACTTTTAAATCTAACATAAACTAAAAAATAAAAAGTGTTTAATAGTGGAACTCTTTCAGCATTTAGGATATTTTTTATACCAGCTGATTAAGTTTCAAACAATGAATACAAACATTCAATTTAAATAGAATATTCTATGCAATTATTGTATTCATATATGGTTATCATAGACACCCTAATTTGAACATTGATAAGTTATCTATTTGACAGAACTAATATGAAATATAAAGGCATACTTAGACTGAGATCATCATTACTTTTAGATATAACTTTGTGTCTCTGGGTTTTTAAAATATAATGAGGTATTTTTACCCAGTTATAATATTAATTTATCTAATGATTTAGTTGAACTGTATCTTGACAGCTACAGGTAAATTGAAAAATATGAAATTTCAAAATGCTCCTGGCAGCATGAAACATTAAGATAACTTTTATCTGATTTATAATAATAAATATTTGTTATTAAAATGTGTTGCTCTATTATATAATTTTATGATTATTAATGAAAATTTGATAAAATAGATCCCCTTTATTAGAGGCTGTTATGAAACAACCTGATATTGAACTGCATCAAGTTTGATATCACACACCAATATCTAGCTTTGCTATTTGCCTAACGGTTAGCAATAGTTTGTTCTAGTCACAGTGAATACATTTCTTTAATTTAAAATTTTAATTAAGAAGCATAGCAACCATGCAAATCTTTCATTTAGTTTATATCAATAATTGGGTAATTTTGTTTCAATATAGATAGTAGATATTTATTTGGACTAATCTGTGTATTGAACCAACAACAAAAATAATATCCTTTGGGAGAGAATTGTCTGATTTAAGGCTAAATCAACTGTTTTTGTTTAATTATACAGCAATTTCTTTCTTTCTTATAATAAACAATTCGGTTTTATGGTAGGTCACCTGCCTGATCCCTAATAGAGAATAATTCAAAATTTTACATTTCTATGAATCAAATTCTGACCAATGATAAGCTATCTTTTTGACAAAATAAAGCTCTTATAGATTTTGTTTATAACTAAAAAGCTTTAAAATTTTGTAATTATAAAATGTCATATATCCCAAACTATATTCTCTTTGGTCTCTAGGACACTTCTGATTTGAGATAGTATTAAAGAGAAACATAATATGTGATTTGCTGTGAGTTTAATTGTGTCCACCCACCCCCAAAATATATTCCTAATGAGAGGAAATAAAATTAAATAAAGAAAATTAAATCATGAATTAGTTAAATTAATATACATATATACTTAGTATTTTTGCATAATCAAACTAGGATATATTTAACCCAAGACCTATATATAACCCAAAACTAGTGTCCCAGTCATTTGCTTGTTGGTTCTGGTTCCCTGCTTCTTTTTCCCTGCTCTGCACCCTCTGGTAGTGGGATGACTTCCACACGCTGCATTTACTGGAAGTCCTTATGTACTGTCTCCTAGTTAGGTTCATTTGATGAAAATCATTGAAGAGAAATTTATGGGAAAGATGAAGAGAGACCAGAGGACTTTCCCTCCTCTTCCTTTGAAGATCCCAAATAATGCCCAGGAGCCTTTCTTAAGGGTCCAAGTTTCCACACTTTCTTGAAGACTCTCAGCTTCAGCTTCAGCCAGATGACTCCTTGACAGTGCCAGCTCCTGCCTGATGCCTCTGAATGGAAGGATTTGGTACTAAAACTGTTTACTGTGCTCTAGTACTATGCTCTCCCTCTGCCCATCCACCGGAAAGTTCATTACAGCTTCCTATTGTATTTGCCTCACCTTTCACTTTTTCATCTCTGCCAACAAACTTAAAACTATTTTCTTATTTTAAATCTCTCCACCAGTTCATGGTGCTATTTTTCTGCATGTATCCTAATATACTAGGAAATAATCAATTATTAAACTAACTGGCTAATCTACTCTAATCTACTCTAATAAAAGAGTAACATGGAAATTAACCATCACTCCAAGACACCTAAGCCATGCCCCCAGCCAAGCCACACCCCCAGCCACAGAGTGGCTGTATGCAAATTAACCCGGCAAAGATGGAGGCTGACAGCCATAGAGCTGGAACAAGAAGGAGACTTCCGTTGCACCAGGAGTAAACTGTCTGCCTAGGCTGGCTGGGCCTCTGCTTGAGGCAACATAGTTTCAATTATAAAAGCCACGGAGCTAAAGCAAATAGGAGGCTTTGTTTCCCGTCTAGGCCTCTGCTCAAAGTAACAAAGTTTCAATTATAGAAGATAAATAAACCCCAGAAACATGATTCCAGCCAGCCTCTCTGGGATGCTGGGTCAATGGAAGCCATGGCCAGGCTGCAAAAAGCCCTCAGCCCCTCACCCAGGCTGGGCAGGCACCCTAGTAGGGACTCGAACCCTGAACGGGCTGTGGGCAGCCTGAAAACTGCCCTCTACCCCTCACCCAGGCTGGCCAGGCATGCCAGCAGGTGGACATCCCCCAAAGGGTCCCAGACTGTGAGAGAGCACAGGCTGGGCTGAGGTACCCCCCCTAGTGCACAAATTTTTGAACACCGTGCCCTAGTTTTTAATAATTTCAATTGTGGTGTGTGTAATTCTAAAGTGGCTCTCAAGATTCTTGCCCCTGATGCACATACACTGTGTAATTCCCTCTCTTTGAATATGTATGGAAATAGTGAATATAATGTGATAACACGTCCATGATTTGTTTACTTAATGACAAAAGGGATTTTACAGATGTTTCCTTATTATTTGACTTCATTTATCAAATGGAAATTACTGTGGGTGGGCCAGGCCTAATCAAATGAGCCCCTAAAAAAGTATTTAGGCTTTTAAAATTTTTAACAGTAAATACATTTATTCACTGAGAATTTGTATTTTTAAAAGTATTGCAGTTGTTCTGTGAAGGTAGAGTATAAAATGACACTTTTTAAAAGGTGCACATAGAATTAAATATGATTCAGATAATTTTGATTTTAGCATGATAATCCCAGTCATGTTATGTGGACACTTACCCTAGTGATTGCAAAAGAAACTGAGGACCTATGGGGAAAATATGAAGATAGGGCTCTGGTATATTTGTAGTTGCCACTAAATAAACTTGATTGATCTGCCCTAGCCGGTTTGGTTCAGTGGATAGAGCGTTGGCCTGGGGACTTAAGAGTCCCAGGTTCAATTCCAGTCAAGGGCATGTACCATGGTTGCGGGCACATTCCCAGGAGGGGGTGTGCAGGAGGCAGCTAATCGATGCTTCTTTCTCATCGATGTTTCTAACTCTCTAACCCTCTCCCTTCCTCTCTGTAAAAAACCAATAAAATATATTTTAAAAAACCTGATTGATCTATTACTGTGAGCATCTCAACTGTTAGCATGCAATGGCTATACAGCACGCTTGGTCACCAGGTCATTTATCACATTTCTCAAATTAGGTCTTAATATTTAGTTATCGGGACACGATGCAGTCAGGAGCTCTGAGATGCTACGTAAGAGTGGACCTTGTTTTACGTTCCTTACCAAGACCTCCACACCTCTGTTCTCATGGGGTTTTAGAAATCAAATCTCCAACCAGCGGTCAGGCTGTTCTTACTTGTCCTTACTCCAAAGACTCCTTTAGTATTTCTGTCTTTTAAATGTTAAATGATCTGTGATAATTCAGACATCAAACATTCATAGGGACAGGTGGGACTTTCTTGGTTTAAAAATAGAAATTTTAAGCATTTGTTTCTTTAAACATTTTTTAGTTTATTAGATTTATCCAGGTACACTTACTCCAGTTCCAGTTTCTATTTGTACAATATGCATTTCATTGTTCTGCTCCTTCCTATGCATAAGCCTCATTCTTCTTCCTTGAAGGTGGAGAAAAATATAGAAAACATGTATCTCCCATTTTTCAGAATTTTGTTTTGTTTAAGCCACTACTTATTCCATTTCTATTCAATTTAAAACATTACTTTTTTTTCGTTATGAGACCCTTCAGACATCTCTTCTGAGTCACAACTTAAATATAAGTTTTTATAAAAAAGGTTATCACTTATTTTTTCTATGTGATTATTCCAAAACACTTAACCGCACATTCATGGAACACTGACAATAGTACTTTGTTGTAATGTAAGTAGAAGCCCGTTGCTCAAAGATCCGTGCAATAGGCCTTCCTCCCCTGGCTGCTGGCATCAGTTTTCCTCTGGCACCCAGGACCCAGGCCTTTGGTCAGGCTGCAGCAGCGAAGCCAGGACTCTTCAGTCTTCAGTCTTCACTCCGGCTAGAGCCTTCAGTCTTAGCACTGCACTTGCGTATGCAAATTAACCACCATCTTTGTTGGGTTAATTTGCATAGTCACTCTGATTGGCTGGTGGGCATAGCAGAGTACACCAATTTGCATGTTTCTCTTTTATTAGTGTAGATAACACAGTGTAATTATTTGGGCACAGTGAAGGAAGATTAAATTCTGTTTTGCTGAAAATGTAAATGGTTAAAGACAATCCTTACAATAAATATAGTAACCACTGAGATTCTTCAAATCCAATATGCTAGTGAATCATCATTAGGAGAATTATTTCATTGAATGAATGCTCCAAAGAGGTTAAAAGAACTGTTTAAATTTTTTTACATAGTACTAGGAAATTAAACTTCTAATGAAGGAATAGGACTATTATATAAATTTTATTATTTATAAATGTGGGAAAACCATATAATATTTAGGAAAACAATATTTAATATTATATAACTAGAGGCCCAGTGCATGAAATTTGTGCACAGGGTGGGGCTGTGTGTCCCTCAGCCCGGCCTGTACCTTCTCCAATCTGCCCAGGCCATTTGGTGGGATGAGAGGGGCCTTGGGCCACAAGTTGAAGCCAAGAGTGCGGGGAGCACCAGAAATGCTAAGAATCATGGTTCTAGTGGCGGACATGTTGCACAATCTCTTATACACCTCAGAGAAATGAGCCTGGTGCAAGTTACTGTTGCAGGTGGGGGATTGAGGAAAAGAAAAGGTGAGAGACATGTCAGAATGTCGAGGAAAAGTTAAAAGGAAGATATCCTGCAACTTCTAGGCAATCTCCACAATGGAGCAACGAAAAAAAAAAAAACACGAACTCTATTATTCTGTGAGCACCAAACCAGACTGGGCTGAGTTCTCACACAATTTGCTCATATGATTGCAAAGACAGACAGAAACTTCACTCTTTCTTTCATGTACCCAGGAAGATACAATGCATGACATGCATATTTTCACAGAAGAGGATTTAACAGCACTGTATGCTACACACCCTTTGGTAAGTTACCTTTCTCATGGCCATCTGTGTTAGTGAATTGCAATAATCAAGAGTGAAAAATTAAAACTTTTCTATCTCTATGAGAAGCAGGTCCTCACAACTTGGAGCAAGGCAAATATCTAATCTAATAAAAGAGTAATATGCAAATTAACCATCACACCTAAGCCACGCCCACCAGTAAAGTCATGCCCACCAGCCAATCAGAGCAACTTTATGCAAATTTACCCAGCCAAGATGGTGGCTGGCAGCCACAGAGCTAGAGCAAACAGCAGGCTTCCATTGCACCAGCGATGGAGTTGAAACTGCCTGCCTAGGCTGGCCAGGCCTCTGCTCAAGGCAACAATGTTTCAATTATAGAAGCCACGGAGCTGAAGCAAACAGGAGGCTTCATTGCCTGCCTAGGCCTCTGCTCAAGGCAACAAAGTTTCAATTATAGAAGATAAATAAACCCTAGAACCTGATTCCAGACTGCTTCACTGGGATGTTGGGTCAATGGGAGCTGTGGGCATCCTGAAAACAGCCCTCAGCCCCTCACTCAGGCTGGCGAGGCACCCCAGTAGAGACCCGAACCCTGAAGGGACTGTGGGCATCCTGAAAACAGCCCTCAACCCCTCACCCAGGCTGGCCAGGCATCCCAGTAGAGACCCGAACCCTGAAGGGACTGTGGGCAGCCTGAAAATGGCCCTCATCCCCTCACCCGGGCTGGCCACACCCCCATGGTGTGAGGGTCTCCACTGGGGGGCTTGGCCAGCCTGCAAACAGCCATCAGCCCCTCACCTAGGCTAACCAGGCACACCGGCACGTGGACATACCCTGAGGGGTCCCAGACTGTGAGAGGGCACAGGCCAGGATGAGGGACCCCCACGCCTGCACAAATTTTTGTGCACCAGGCCCCTAATCTTTAATAATAAAAGTGTAATATGAGGGGCAATGAGGCAGGCAGGCAGAGGCAGTTAGGGGTGATCAGGCAGGAAGATGAGAAGTTGTGGTGATCAGGCAGGCAGAGTGGTTAGTGGCAATCAGGAAGGAAGGAGCGTGGTTAGTGATGATCAAGCAGGCAGGCAGAGGCAGTTAGGGGTGATGAGGCAGGTGAGTGGTTAGGGACAATGAGGCAGGCAAGCAGAGTGGTTAGGGTAATCAAGCAGGCCAGCAGGCAAGCTGTTAGGAGCCAGCAATCCTGGATTGCTAGAGGGTTCAAGCAGGGCTGAAGGACCGCCCTACCCCCCATGAAAGAATTTCGTGCACTGGTCCTCTAGTTATATTATAAAAGGCCAGGGGCTGTCACGACCTAAATGACTAGATGGACAGCTGGTCACTAGAAACTGCCTGGAAGACCTTTAGGTCCCTCCCCCGTTGCCCACAGGCTCTTATCACAGTAAGGCTGGGACTGGTGGGCGGGTGGGGCAATGGGGGAGTTGGCAGGGTATGGTGGGCACAGCAAGGTTGTTAGTCTCTAACCCAGGGCTGGCCAAAGGCCTAATGACCTTGCCGCTGCCATGGCGGCTGCAGATCAGGCCTGGAGAGAGGCCTGGGAGAGAGGTAGGGCCTGATCTAGAGCTGCTATAGCAGCTACAGATTGGTCCCAGAGAGAGGCCCGAAGACTCTGACTGTCATAGAAACTGACCAAACAGAACCTAATCTGGGTGAACTGCAAAGGCAGAACCTGGGCTGAAGAGGCGTTTTAAAGACAACAGCTGTTTGGTGTAAGGTGTAAGAAAGTGGTTCAATTTTTTAATGACCGCTTTGGCAGTATAGTGCCTATGGCTGACTATCAGTCCAGATATA
>PVJC01024938.1:0-25094 GCA_004026665.1 Murina feae | reverse complement strand
TTCACAGCAATCAGTTTTACAGATGAGGACATGGAGATTTAGAGAGGAACATGGCCAAGTTCTTTGCAAGTTAAGGACAGTGATCAGATCCCAGTGATCTGGCTCCAGAGGTTAAGCCTACAAAAGGAGCCTCAGCTGTAATACAACCATTCTGCACCAGGGTCCCTATGGGGACCTACGGAGCACATCAATGAATATGGCAGCCCTCTCTCAAGGAGCTCACAGGCTAGTGAGAAATAGGAACCTGCAACCAAGGAGAGGAAGGGAAATAGACAATCACACTGGGAAGGGAAGGCAGAAGGCCCAGAGGGAGAGACTCATGTCTCTGAAGGAATTCTACCTCTGGGAGTCTCTGCTTGTTCTGCTCACAAAGCCTGCAGACCCCCCTTCATTTGCACAGGTGCACTGCTTTGCTGTAATACATGATACTGTGATATGTGTTACTGTAAGACAAGTAAGACTGGTAACTGGCAGGATGAGAACAACATAACATGCAAGTGTCTTTATTTCACACTGATTTTCCCCATGATGTTAACGTTTTAGAATTGCACCGAGCAGCAGCAGCTGAGTGGAAATGATACTAACACAGCTGAGTGTGGCTGACACAGAAGCATACAGTACTAGGGGTACGGGTGAGATGCCCTTTCACCCTCCTCTTACTGGGCTGTTTGCCCACATGCCCTTTCCTGAAAAAGCATATTGCATGGCATCTCCATCTTTGAGCATTTGCCCTCAGCTCCATAACTCAGCAGCCTCAGCAGCCACCCTGTGCCTTCATCAAGCTACCTCTGCCAGTTTTAAAGGCCCATGTTTGCTGTAGTATGTATAGGTGTGGATATTTATTTATTTAGTCAAATTTTAACAGGTCTTTTAGCTTTATTATTTTTATTAGGATAAACAGTTTTATCTTGGCATTGTGGGCACAATATCGTATAGGTTTTCAGTAATATGCCTCAACCCTATTTTTGCAAAATGCCCCATTTTTACTTTACAACTCTACAGGACACAAAGTGTTTCAAGAACATATATATTCCATTACAGAAGAACCACCTGTATCAGTTCACCAAAGGCTTTGCTGGTAGCTATTATGGTATTCCTTACACATGTTCCTTAAAGTAGGCATATATGGCGACCATCACACTCATTTTCAGATGTGGGAACTGGACTCAGAGGTATAAAGTGACTTATCTGGAAGATATGAAATGGGACTTGAACCAGGTCTTCAAACTCATCTACCCAGTATTCATTGTACTCACGGCACTTAGCACTTTTCCTAGCACACCGTAAGCAATTTATCAGTAAGTTATTCTGGGGGAAATTAATAGTGCCTCCAGATCATTCACCTCTCTGACAACAGAGTTCATGAGCCTAATTTTGAGGGGGAAAAATGAGGAAAGGAAGAAGGTAATTAAGTGTTTTGAGTTCCTATTATGACATAGGAATGACACTAGATGCTTTTGAACACACACACACACACACACTGAGATAACCTTTGATCCATTTTATAGATGAAAAACTGAGCAATTTAGAGGAAACTGCCCTAAATCACACTACTGAGAAGAGAATGAGTTTAGATTTGATGCCAAAGCCCATACTATTCCATTATATCAGTGGGGAATGCCTGCCACTTGTAGAATAAGAAACAACCTTTAAAATGGTACATGGACAAATCTATTTCTTTTTAAAGCTGTGTACTTACTTTTACAGTTGTCTAAATGTTTATAGCAAGTCACATTGTTATCCACCTATAACAGTAATGTATCATCTCCTATAAAAATGTCTTTAAGTTTTAAAAATATGAATCTATTTAAAGAAAAATATTAAGTAAATTGATCTTAGGGATAGAGTGGACATTAAAAAATGGAAAAAAAGTGATGGGTAAATGACTAAAACTTGCAGAACATGACTCTTAATCCTAACAAATAAATCCCTTAATAAAACATTTTCTTTTTGTAAATAGATTCCCATGAGTTATATCAGCAGATATTTTCATACTAAAAGTAGAAAGGAAACTAAAGCAGGGGTGATTCCCTGGCCAGTATTTCATGGAATTTAACATGCTACCCTCTATTTCTGCATCTGTGCCATCTAATATTTCTTTGCAGGACTCAGATGTAGCTGGTCTGAGCAGTACTTGGGTTCTCTTAAAACAGGGGAAGCAGGAGAAGAAGGGGACTTCATATATTTCTGTAAAGTGCAATGGAAGTGTCAGAGGCCAGTGACAATTCCCAAATGACCCTTATGCTTGATATTTGTGTTACACAGAGAAACAAAGTCAAAGGCCCTGGGTCCACTCCAGACACCTGGTTTCCATCCCATCTTTGGCCACTAACTAACTGTATCACTCAGAAAAGTCACAGCAGGGGGTGGAGGCACACTGTCCTTTTTAGATAAATGAAGGAATTTTGATTTCTATAACCATTCTCCAGTGACATGAGACACACCCAGTCAAGAATGACTGTAATTGGCAAAAGTAGCTATCAATGTAAATTAGGAAGCACCTGCCTACCCCAGGCACCAAAGTCCTTCCAGGTCTGAGAGTCTGTGATTCATGATTTAAGTTCCTTAGATTGCAGATGGCCACACAAGTAGCAGTGATGCATACACAGAGATATTAAACAGTCTCTAGATCATGCTTAGAATGTCACACCACAGCAGCATAAGCCAAGCTACTATAAACTCCCACCTGCCCTACTAGGTACTCTGGTTAATTAAATGTTCATGTGAATATCACTGTGCTCATTATAATTGTACATATGGAGTTTGTATTTTTAAGAAATGCATAATGTGACTTTGGAATATATTAAAGACAATTTAAACTACCCCTGGTACACGTTTTTGTTTCCTCACTTTATACTGTTAACAATGAATGCTTATTGCAGCAGAGTACTCTAAAGAAAATAGTCACTTCCTGCTTCCACAACACCCATGACTCCCCGCTCACTGACACTGGACTTGGCCATGTGATGGGCTTCAGCTAATAGAATGTGGGCAAAAATGACAATGTACCAGTTTGAAGTCTAGGCCTCAAAAAGCCTCAAGTGTGTCCATTTGACACAACCTTTGCCAGGAGAATAACATATCCCTGGTAGAGTTTGCCTCTCTAAGATGAGTTCTACAGTGGGACACATGGAGCGGACCTGAATTTAACCCTCAGCCCTATTCCTCTAGGAAAAGCCATCAACACTGCTTAGAACACTGCAGGGGAGGAGGAGCAATGGAGAGGAAAGAAGGTTGAATGGGGCCTTAGGAAGACTATCCCACCCCACCTGGTCTGCAGACCAATAAACAGGAAATGTTAGGCATTTACCTAACATTGTATAACACAGATTTTGTGGTGGTGTCCTTCACAACAAAAGCTGATGAATTCATTTTTTGTGATGAGCAAAAATGTACATAAATCATATATTTTTAAGAGTGAATAAAATCTTTCTAACATACCCACAAGTAAGGTAGCTGATGATGACCATTTGGCATATAACTTTCTACTCTCTCTGGTTTCGTAAGGACTAAATGATCAAATGTATATAATAAGCACTTAGCACAGTTAATGGGCATATGCTATAAGCACTCATTAAACATTAGCTTTTTTTTAGCCCTGGCCGGTGTGGTTCAGTTGGTTGGGCATCGTCCTGTGCACCAAAAGGCTGCTAGTTGGATTACTGGTGAGAGCATAAGCCTGGGTTGTGGGCTCAATCCCCAGTAGGGGGTGTGCAGGAGGCAGCCAATCAATGTTTATCTCTCTCTCTCCCTCTCCCACCCTTTCTCTCTCTCTGAAAATAAAAAATATTTTTAAATAAACATCAGCTATTTTTATTAATATTCTCATACAAATATACTCTATACTTATAGCTAGGTTTTTATTCTCATTTATTTTTTTAATATTTCTTTATTAATTTCAGAGAGGAAGGGAGAGGGGTGAGAGAGATACTGTGGATTGAGCCCAAAACTCAGGTATGTGCCCTTGACCTGAATTGAACCCAGGACCCTTCAGTCTGCAGGCCAATGCTCTACCCACTGAGCCAAACCAGCTAGGGCAAGGTTTTTAAATTTATGCAAAAATAAAACCATGCTATAGACATTACAACTTGCTTTCTTCATATAACACTGTATCATGGGCATTTCTCTAAATCAAATCATCTTTTTAAGTGGCTACAAGATATTCCATGATTTGAATATACCATAATGTATTTTATCTATTTCCATTTTGTAGATAAAGAAACTGAGACTCAGAATGTTGAGGTGTTTGGCAAGTTTGGCTGCCCTGTGACACACTTGGACAATCAAAGGTAAGTGGAAGTGACTTGTGGGCAAAGCTTTAAGAGTTGTCCCTGGTGTTGCCTCTCTCTTCCCTGTGATACACACCAACAATATCTCAGATGGGAGTCACTCCTTCAGCCTGGGTCTCAGAGTAAAGGGTTAGGCCTGAATCAGGATGAAAACATAACATGCACGTGAAATAAACTCATGTTGTTTTAAGCTTCTGAAATCTGAGGGTTGGTTTATTGCCATAACATAATGTAGAGAATGCTGATGCAGTGTTTCAAGGCTTTCAAGTGTTTGGATGTCCACTGAAATATTCATCCTCACTAGCTCAGCCACGCACCCACATGCTAGTCAATCAAGATGTGGGTTGACAAAATAATGGGAAACAATCTTCTTTCTGAACTACATTTTTCAAAATTCTCAGTAGCTCTCTCCCCCAATACAAAATCGCTAGGCAAAAGACATGACAAAAAGAGAACTCTAATGACATGGTCCAGTAGGTTAAGGACAATCTTTTGTACATGGGAAGCCTCTAGGTAAGTCAGGATCTTGAGAACATTGACCCAATTTTTTTACAGGTTGCAAACTCCATCACATGAACACTCAACAGAGCACTAAAGTCACTAATTCCAAGAAAGCCATCACCACCATTTAGAAAACTGCAAGGAAGGCAGGCACCTTGGGGAGAAAGTAGGCTGAATGGGATTTACCAACTCTCAACCTTAGTTTACTAAGAAGACCGCTGTGAGAATCCTCTCAAAGACAATAGGTGCAGCCACAACTAATAAGAAAAAACATTTATTTTGATTTTTTTAAGTGAGACACATTTATTTTATAAAGTTTAAAACAAACAGAAACATAGGGAGGAAAATAAAAACTACTCAAATATCACAATTTGACATCTTGATGGTTAATTGGCCATAGATAAATGCATATACATATTATAATATAAGGCCTTCTGTATGCATTTATTAAGTATGTGCACATATGTTTTACAAGATCCTTTTCTCATGCTCATCTTCTCCATTGTTTGTATCCAGCTTAACTTCTGGTCTCTCCAAACATTCCCCATAGTCTGGTCCCATATTCAGACCTTTGTACATGCAGTCCTTCTTTATAGAACACTCTTTCTCCACTGTATCCTCTTCTTCTGGCTACTCCTCCTTAGAGGATAATTCTCTGACCCCTACCTTGTCAGATGTTCCTTCTCTGTGTACCCAGAACATCCTGTCCTTCCTTCTCATAGCATTATCATACTTGACTCATCTTGCCTCTTTATTATGTATTTTCCTTGCTGTACCCCAATTTTGGGGCGGGTATTGTACCTTTTGCTCACCAATGTTTACCAGGAGCTGGCCCTTAGTGGATGCTAAAAATTGTTGAGTAAATGAATAACATATTTAACAATATATGCTACCTGCATTTCTTCAGAAATCCCCAAAGCACCTGGCACTTCTCAATAAATATAAACTGAAAGATTGAATGTAGAAGAGGATATAAGACATGGCAACATGTCCCATGAAGTTTATGAATTTTAGATAGAAAACCAAAAGAAAACATGGGTATGTGATTAAGTGTTATGTCCTTTACCCCTGAATCCTCCACTAATTTTTTTCAAACAGGAAAGGGGAGAACAAAACTCCCTAACTTCAATTCCACACTTATTCCCTCTTTGAGGGCATCCTGCAGCACCAGCTGGAATAAGAAGACACTAGCAGCTCTAACATATGTACTCTAAAATCTCAGTGGTTCAACACAGTGTAGTTGATCTCTCATTCAGGAAAAGTCCAATGAGAAAATTCCAGATCAGTGGGCAATCTTCCACATGGTCATTCAGAGATCCAGTCTCTTTCCATTTGTAGCTCTGCCCTTCTCTATGACCCTTACTTTTAACCAGGAGATGGAGAAAGATGGTTTTATGAGCCAGGCCTGTACACAGTACACATTACATTCACCCACTTTGCTTTTGCTAAAATTCAGCCAAGTGGTCACACCTATTTATAAAGGAGGCCAAAAAATGTAGTTTAGCTGTAGGCACAGGAAGAAAAGAGAAAGAAGTTTGATGAACACTTCATAGTTGTTCTACAACAAATGGTAAGCAAGTATCTAGTTTTAAGTGATCCCAAGTACAGGTAATTGTGATTTATGGATACTATTTTGATAGAGAATGTCCATTTAACTCATATTGGACTTGAGAAAATATCACAAGTTTTTAAATTTTGAGAGTAAAAAAAAAAAAGGTCAATTCCAGAATTGAGAAACCAATGTTGATGGCCACTCCCAGACAAATTCTAAGAGAGAACATTTAAAGATGGCTTTTGTATAAACTTTGAAAATGAAGTGGTGATTATTACAAGTTACTATGGGCTCACTAGGAATCATCATAACTAACCAAACATAGTGTCCAGCACATTATAGACAATATGTATTGACTGATGAGCTTCAATTCTACTCTCAAGGCAACTATCCCATTGGTTAAAAAACCCTATAATTTCAGAAAGTTCTTTCATAAATATAGCAGTTTTTCCTTCTAACTTCTAACCATTACCCTCACTCTGACCTCAAAGCCTACAGAATAGCCCAGCCCTTGCAGTTGTGGTTGACCTATTAACCAAGAGGTCACAGTTCAATTCCCAGTTGGGATCTAGTCCAGGTTATGGGCTAGATCTCCAATTTGGGGTGTGCAGGAGGCAGCCAATCAATGATTCTCTCATCATTGATGTTTCTATTTCTCTCCCCCTCTCCCTTCCTTCCTGAAATCAATAAAAATATTTTTTAAAAACACAAACCTACAGAATAAGTCAACTCCTCCAAGTGACAGTTGCACAACTACTTGGAGATTTCTACATACATTCCCACAGTCTTTTATTTTCCCCTCTGGGTAAATACTTTCAGTTCCTTCATTTCTTCTCTATGGAGCATAGTTTCAGACTTCTCACCACTTGGCCTATCTTCTCTGAGATCTCCCAGGTTGGTCAAAATTGCTTTCTAGTTTCATGTCCACAGCATTCCCAACACAGTCCAATGAGCAGCATTCACTGAAACTGTCTCTCCCCAGCTCTGAGTGTCACCAGAAATATTTAAGTAAAGAAGAAGCTGCCAAAATAATTCCCGCACTAGGAGAAGGGCAGGACTAGGAAGATGACTTCTAAGGACCTTGCCCCTTTATGATCCTACATAAGTTTTGTGGGAGTTGTCACTGCTGAAAAGACATCACCATAAGGGTGATGATGTGTACAAGAATTCCACATTCCCCCTTAACAAACACTCCAACAACTCAAAGTACTTACTTACTTTTATTTCAGTTTTCATTTCTGCCTCTTTACTCCAACTGTGATGTGGATGCATGTATCCAAGTTGACAACCTGAAAAAAAAAAGGGGAGTGGGGGATAAGGAAGAGAATGAGCCACTCCAAAATTGGGAACTAGTCTCAAGCAAATGAGAACTAATTTTGTTGAGAGTTAATCCAAGAGAAGGGCTTCCACAGAGCTCTGATGTATAAGAAAGATTTACTGAACACCCTCTATGTGCCAAGCATTGGGCTAAATGCTGTGGATATAGTGAAGACAAAAAGCTGTGCTTACCCTACCCTCTTGACGTTTCATCTCTGGTGGACAAGACTGATCTTAAACAAAACCAAAAAAACAAACAAAAAACAACAACAACATGAAGAGATATGGAATAACAAATTAAGATAAATTCTGTTTTGATGAGGAAATTTTTATTTCCCTAGCTTTGAGTTTTCATGAAGTGACATTTACTAACTTTCTCTGTCCCTTATTTACTCCCCACGGGGAGAGGAGTGGGTTATCTGGTCTCTGAGTTCAAAAGACCCAGCATGCCCATCTCAGCCACTTTCTCTTTTCAGAATCTATTTGTCTGCTGGATGTACATACTCACTGTCCATTTGGAAGAGGCCAGCAACTGCCCACCTTTGCCAGGAACTAGTGGGTAAGTTCAGTTCAGGGTGAAGCATTAGGCAATCCACGATGGCCTCATGTCTGCCATGCCTTCCAATCCTTTATCAGCTATCACACTGACATTGCAATCTCCACTCATCTGCTTCCTGTATCCAAATTTCAGCTAGTTCTGAACTCAAGAAGAGGAAAAGAGGGGTATTATTTTATCACCTTCCTGAAATCCCAATGCTATTAAAAAAACACACACAAAAAAAACAAAAACAAGAAACATAGGGTTTATGAGGAAGTATAAGAGGGAAATATAATTTAAATGGGGGAGGATGTGGTATGAAAAAATAAAGCCTCTTTAAGTGACATTTAAGCTAACATCCAAAAGAAACAGAAATTGGCCAAGGAACAGGGAAGAAGTAGGAGGGCTCCCATAAAGGTTCTTAGGCAAGAAACAGTTTGTCTTGTTTGAGGAACCAAAGAAGTCCAATGTGGGAGTCATGAGGACTGGTCACCAAATACCTCCAGCTCTCTGCCTTCCAGGCAAATAAGATTGTACTTCCTGGTCTCCTTGTGCCTGGGTAGGGCCATGAGACTACTTTTAGGCAGTGAATCCTGATAAGTTACACGTGACATTCTCTGGCAAAGGTACTTAAATGCGCCTAAGACCCTTCAAAACATTCTCTCTGCCTTGATCAATATCTGCAATGTTCTTGATAAAGGGTGATGGGCTAGGCTGTGTCCCAGAGGAAGACAATGTAATCAGAGTCTCTGCCAATCCCTCATAGACATGGAGTAGGAGCAAGAAATAAAACATTTCTGTCTTGAGTACTGAGATTTGGAATTGTTTTTTGTTTTTTGTTTTTTACTGTAGCATAATCTAAGCTGCCCTGACTGATACAGCCGCAGCCAGTGTGGCTGCACAACAGTAAGTGAGGGAAGAAGTACTAGCTATTTCATTCAGGCTGGTGAGGAAGGATAGCCCAGATCATGTAAGATTTTATAGGCAAGGTAAAGAATTTGGATTTTATCTCAAATCCAACACGATGTGCTCAAGAAAGTTTCAGTGAGTTTGAAATGTCCCAGCCTTTCTGTATTAAAACAAGGTACTGTTATTTGACCTATTAAAACACCCACTTAATTCCACTATAGAAATTGCTGTTTAAAAAAAAACAAAAAACATCAACAAGCATTTACCGAACACCTTCTATCCTTCCATGTGCCAGGCACTGCATTAAGCACAGGTCGTACAAAAATGAGTAAGACACAGTTCCTGGATCTGGAGTCAGGAATGTTAGGAAACATTCACAACAACACATGATAAACATTCTCTGCTTCAGGTGTGTGTCCAGTCTGGTGAGAGCCAAAAAAGGTAATAACCATTTGAGGGAAGGTAGTCAGGGCAATAAAAAACATCAGAGGAAGCTTATATGAGCTGGGTCTTGAAGGGCGAGTAGGAGTTTGCCAGGTGGCATTCTCATTCTGGTCTAAGTATATGGAAAGACAGGAAAATGTTTAGGATAGCTGAGACTCATAGGAATGGGGGGAATGTGTAGTGAAGGGTGTGATAGACTATATCGCTATACACAAATACTTGCTGCCCCTCCCCACTGACATCAGGCTTTGCCATGTGCACTGTTCTTACCATGTTCTTTAAACACCATGCTCTTTCCTCTCTGCCATAACGATCAGCAATGTTCCAGAAAGGGCGCAAGAACAAGAATGATGTGTGGGAAGCAGAGACACAGCCAACCCGCAATGAGTGTGTAGCGTGAATGAGAAATAATTCTGTGGTTGTCATCTAGTAAGATTTTTGGATTGCTATCTTTGTGTAACCTCGACTATACAGGGGCAAGAGTGTCCAGCTCTTGACTTCCAGCCACTTTCCTGAACCCTGTAAGACATGGTCATGTGACTAGTTTTTGACCAATAATGTATAAACATAAGTAACATGTCTTATTTCTAGGAGGAAGCTTTTAAAGCCAATGTGAATTCGCCATGCTTTCTTTCCCCCATTGAAATGGTTGGGATGTTATAGAAGTATATATCTAGATGAAACCTTCTTCAGACTTGGTTTCTGAGTGAGTACACTATGCAGAGCCCCTTTGACTTTGAACATGTAGTATGAGCAAGAAATAAAGTTTATGGTGTGTTTGTTTTTGTTAAGCCACTAAAATTTTAGTATTGTTTATTATTGTGGCAAAACCTGGCCTATCCTGACTGATATAAAAACTGGCACCTGGACATGGGGTAATGTGATAAAAACAAAATTAAACAGATGACAGTAACTAGGAACACTGTTAACAGAAGCTAAAAGGATAGCTATCTATTTGGTGAATATATCATCTGTGAGAACTAGAAGGCATATCATTAATCTAACGAATTCAGAATAAGAGACCATAAAACAAAATGTTAGTAGCATGTGCTGGTTGTTGTTGGATGCATTTGGAAACTAATTACAAAAAAAAAAGGGGGGGGGGAAGAAATGAGCTCAGAGAAGAATTGGCCAGTTTGCAAGCAGGAATGAAAGACAGTAGAGACCATGAAGAAATTCAGAGATTTGTAGAGTTAGAAGAGGCTACTATTTCTCAATCTCAACTAATAAAATATACAATTAAGAAATGTTTTTAGCAATAAAAGGCTGGGTAAATCGGCCTTGAAGTATGGATCAAGTCAAGAATATAGCCTTCACCCTTTGTTAAAATCTCTGGATAAATTGTGTTACCCAGCATATGCTTTCAATTGAACAAAATGGCTCTGGAAAAGGGAGGAAAAGTGTGACTCTTACACTAAAGCCCAAGAAGTCCAAAGCACTCAAAACCAAGTTAGGGGGTAGGAGGGCAGGAGAATGAATGAGAAATGGAGAGATCAATAGGCATGAGAGGACTATGTCTACAAAAGAGTTGGCGAGGCTATCTGGAATTGGAAAGGCTGGGATCAAATCAATAAGAAGCCTACATTTATGTGAGAGTTCTACTCCCAAAAGCACATCAGCCTGGATGAAAGGACACTGTACTGGAGACTTACTATCACTCTGTATATTACCACAATGTTTAAAAGCTTAGTTTAAAACATATTTTCCTATTCCTGCTCTAGATATAGAAGAGGAATTCTCTCTCCTAGGCAAAGTCAGTGGTCATGGAAAACAATAGATGGTGCAGCTCCACTGGGGGAGCAGAATCACGGTCTAACTGGGGTGCTGGCTGGGGGGTCCTCAACATGTGTGCTCAGTGAACTAGTGTCTACCTGTGGTCTCCTATTTCTTCTCTTTCCAAATGAGTGTCCATTGCAGTTATCCTGTCTCTGTCCCACTGTTCTATACGGAGGGAGTGCAGGGCAGACAAAGTCATATCTGGAGCTGTTACAGAGTCTAATACGCATCCTCCAGAATCTGGAAAGTGAGCTTGGCATACTGTGACTACATGGGTCTTCAGTGTTGTCCCCCTTGAGGAAAGAAGATGAGAATGCTGCCTGTGGGAGGACACCAAGCCAAACACTTGGTGAACAGAAAGGGATGCTGTTAGAATCATTTAGTACTGTTCCACAAATCTCCCTGGCTCTTTCCTTTCAAGACACTTGGCAGGATTACAGAGATTCAAAGACAGGCATGGCGATGTGACTTGCTTTGGCCAATGATACACAAGCAGAGTGCAGTGTGTCACTTCCAGGTAGATCCTCTGAGAGCCCATGAATAATTTCCCATCTTCTCTCCACCACCACACCCCCACCCCCACCCCAGCCAAGACAGTAATAAACATACTTTACGGTGAAACCTTCTTCAACTGGAATCCTCAAGTGGCCACAGCAAACAGAACTCCCCGCAGGCCCATAGTGGGCACATAGCATCAGTAAGAAATGAACTTCCCTGGGGTAAGCCAGTGAATGTTGGGGTTGTTAGGGGAGCACAGCTCAGCCTTTCCTGACTGATAAAGGGAGTGAGAGATGAGGCCTGCGAGAAGGAGCTAGGCTGTGAACGGCCCCTTCCCCTAGGCCAAGGCGTCTGAACTCTCTCCTGGTGGTGAGGAGAAGCCAATGAAGGCTTCCAATCAGGGGCACTAACATAAACAGATCTGCTAGTTCTTGGATGAAATGTGCTATTTCTCAACATAAGGAGAAAATCAGCCTACGAAAACCACATAAGGCAGAGAGGAACACATAGAACCCTTAGGCAAAAGATATATATTTACACAAAGTCCTAAGTCTTGAATTTTCTAAACACAGGAGCTCTGAAAGGAGTTATAGAAGATGAGGCAAGGCAAATGTCTTCTGTCCCACCATCTAAGCTCTATTTCCTCCGCAGACAGTGTTATAAGAAAGTCTCCCAAAGCAGAGAAGATAGAGGGACTGTAACACAAACCTGAGGCCAATTTCCAGCCGCCTGTGTGGACAGAGCAAGATATTTAACCGCTCTGGGCCTAGCCCCTCACATGTTAAATCCACCCGATAACATGCATAGCTCTGTGACTGTGGGAGAAACCACATATTTAAACTGCTCAGGCAAATGCCTAGCTGATAGATTTTTAATACATGAAATTTGTTTTTATGACTCTCATCGTAAGCATTATTAAGAATACCAACTCCCCTGATAACAAAAGAAAATGACCCAGGGCAACAGTATCAAGGAGAATGTTCTCTTCTTGAGGAAAGCAACTGGATCTTGTCATCATCACTGTATCCTTACCCCCCCCCCCAACCCCTAACCCACCATAGTACCTGGCTCATAGTGGCCACTCAGTTTTCCTCTGCTGCATGAGAGAATGAGAGGTGAAGAAAAGTCAAGATCTCCCTACCCCCAGCTGCTTGTTGGGCTGTTGAATCTGACCTCTCAAAGCCACAAAGCCCTTAAAGCTCTGGGCTCTGAACCCAAGGCTGAATTTCCCCAAGTTCTGAAAAGCCAGAAACAGAACCCAGGAGCATAAACTGCTGCAGGTCCAACTGCAAACCCCAGTATGAGGCCTTCTGCCTGGGAAAGAGCTGACTTCTGACCCTTTCCCCCCCTCACCCTCCTCCCCTCACTGCTCCTCACAGGCATATGCACACCTGTTCCTGCCAAGTCACACTCAGACCCTGGCCTTCCATGGCGGCTCTGGGAAACTCGGGCAAGGGGGCTGCTTGGCAACCATCTCCGGGTGAAGGTGATGCGCTACACTAACTCAGCCTACCACCCAGGTGGTTCTCTGGGGTCCCTCTTGCAGGCAAAGGAACCGCAGCTCAGAGAAGCTCACTTCACACCGTGGCGGGGTTGGCCACGACAGAATCCACGATTCCCGACTTCAGTGTTCTTTCCACCGGACACTGTGTCCCGAAGGGATGCGGGATGGGGGAGGTGAAATAGCCATCACAGCAAAGGAACCACTCATATGTGTCTAGCGCTTCCTACAGGCTGCACAAGATATGGGCCCGGCACCGGCCTGGAGCAGAGTCCTTGCTGCGTGACTTTTGGCGAGTGTCTCGGACTTATTTTCCCGGAAGCAACTCCAGACGGGAGGAGTGAGTGCGTGCGCGCGCGCGCGCGTGTGTGTGTGTGTGTGTGTGAGTGTGTGTGTGTGTGAGTGTGTGTGTGTGTGTGTGCGCGCGCGCGTGCTTGCGTGCGCGTTCGGTCGAGTGATGTGGGGAGTGCATGTCCTGGTGATGCGGGGGCAGGGAGTTGACGATCACCGGGCTTCTCCAAGTTTCCGATTCCCTATACGCCGGGGGTCTCCACTGGACGCAGAGTTGCCTCCCAAAATCAAACAAAACAAGAAGAAAAAGCCGCTTCCGAGACGAGGCTGCGCCCCCACATCCTTTTTCCCTGGTCCGGAGGGCGCCGTGGGGGTACGGCGGGGACTTAGCTGGGCAGCTAGTTTCAAGCACAGCAAATCGCTGGGCGCCCAGGCGCAGCCAGACAGCCGGGCAGACGGCGCCCGTGAACTTGACCGGGAGACAAACTTCCTAGCGTCCTCAACGTGGGGGGCCGCCCCGCGGGAGCCCGCCCCTCCACTTAAGCCCACTTTCATTCCCCCAGACTGAGGGATTTAACGAGGCCACCTTAAGGGTGGCGCCCCGCCCCCGGAAGTGCGGGGGGGGGGGGCTGGACGCGGGCGCTCGGCCTCCCCGCCCCGCACGGGGGCCAAGTGCCCAGAGATGACATCGGGCCCCGCCAAGCTGGGAGCTCCCACACGTCCCGCACCCTCGGTCCCAGACATCTGGCCGGTTCCCCCAGCCTTCCGGGCCCCCGCGGCCTCCACATTCCCGTCCCGAGCCCCTAACCGAGCCCGCCTCTGTCCGAGGCTGCGAGCGCCCGTGCGTCTGCCCGGTTCGCGGTGGAAGCCGTCACTAGACAGTCAAACCCCAAGACGTCAGCCCACAATGCACCGGGCGGGTCGGGAAAGACGCGCCGGGGAGGGCCAGGCCAGGAGTGGGACGCGAGCCGCGCAGGAGGGGGGCGGGGGGTGAGGAGAAAGAAGGGCCCAACTGTAGGAGGGCAGCAGAGCATTACCTCATCCCGTGAGCCTCCGCGGGCCCGGAGAAGAATCTTCTAGGGTGGGGTCTCCATGGCGACGGGCGGGCCCGCCCCCTTGAGAGCGACGCGAGCCAATGCGAAGGCCTTGGGGTGACATCATGGGCTATTTTTAGGGGTTGACTGGTAGCAGATAAGTGTTGAGCTCGGGCTGGATAAGGACTCAGAGTTGCACTGAGTGTGGCGGTCGCTGCGAGGCGCGAGTGGAGGCGCTCGGACTCCGGGAGACGGGCAGACACTGTCAGGACGGCGCAAGTCCGAACTGCAGATCTTATTTTCTTCTCCAGTTTCGCTCCACCTGCCCAGAGCTAGCGCCGGTGGCTCCCGGGTTGGTGTTTTGGGGAGCGCCCGAAGAGCCCCTTCTCCAACCGCCCCCTGGAGCAGACGTCCCGCTGCCCGGGCGCCGCTGACAGCGCGGAGAGCGGCGACTGTCGCCCGGAGAAGTGGGGCGAGCCGCTGCCGCGGCCAAGAACTTTCCTGGCCCCGAGGGCGGGGGACGAGGGCCCCTGGGTCCCGGCGCGAACTTTTGCAAAGCTCTTCTCCACCCGCAGCCGCGGCGGCGACCGAGGAAAGCAGGCGGCGGAGAGGAGAGCGCGGCGGGACCCGCGCTCAGCTACGTTCGCGCCGGTTGCTGAACTTGGGGGAACGCTAGCGCGGCCGCCGGGCGCCCCCTCCCTCTCTCAGCGGAGGAGGGGACAGTCGTCGGAGTCCGGGCGGCGGAGACTCGCCGCCGGCCGGCCAGCTGCGGGGTCCGCGCCGAGCGCCGCCTCCGGGAGACCCACCGTCGCCGGAGAGCGAGTCCGTTCGCGGGCGCCGGGAAGCCGCCGCGCGGAGAGCGCTCCGTGAGTGACCGCGACTTTTCAAAGCCGGCGGCGCGCGCGAGCGGACGAGTGAGAGTGCGGGCGGCGCCTTAACCCTGCGCTCCCCGGAGCGGACCGGCGGGGAGGGCGGCCCGCGGGCGCGCGCGCTCCTAGAGAAACTTTCCTCGCCGAAGGCCCCGGGAGGCGCGGGTGCCCCCCGCTTGCCAGCGCGCTGTTGCGGCCCCGAAACTTCTGCGTGCAGCCCAAACGAACCCCACGTGAAGTGACGGACTGTTCTATGACTGCAAAGATGGAAACGACCTTCTACGACGATGCCCTCAACGCCTCGTTCCTCCAGTCCGAGAGCGGTGCCTATGGCTACAGTAACCCCAAGATCCTGAAACAGAGCATGACCCTGAACCTGGCCGATCCGGTGGGCAGCCTGAAGCCGCACCTGCGGGCCAAGAACTCGGACCTCCTCACCTCGCCCGACGTGGGGCTGCTCAAGCTGGCGTCGCCCGAGCTGGAGCGCCTGATCATCCAGTCCAGCAATGGGCACATCACCACCACGCCGACCCCCACCCAGTTCCTGTGCCCCAAGAACGTGACGGACGAGCAGGAGGGCTTTGCCGAGGGCTTCGTGCGCGCCCTGGCCGAACTGCACAGCCAGAACACATTGCCCAGCGTGACGTCCGCGGCGCAGCCGGTCAGCGGGGCAGGCATGGTGGCTCCGGCCGTGGCTTCGGTGGCGGGCGGCGGCGGCGGCGGCGGCTTCAGCGCCAGCCTGCACAGCGAGCCGCCCGTCTACGCCAACCTCAGCAACTTCAACCCGGGCGCGCTGAGCGGCGGCGGCGGGGCGCCCTCCTACGGCGCGACTGGCCTGGCGTTCGCCGCGCAGCCCCAGCAGCAGCAGCAGCCACCGCAACCGCCGCACCACCTGCCCCAGCAGATCCCGGTGCAGCACCCGCGGCTGCAGGCCCTGAAGGAGGAGCCGCAGACGGTGCCCGAAATGCCCGGGGAAACACCGCCTCTCTCCCCCATCGACATGGAGTCCCAGGAGCGGATCAAGGCGGAGAGGAAGCGCATGAGGAACCGCATCGCTGCCTCCAAGTGCCGGAAAAGGAAGCTGGAGAGAATCGCCCGGCTGGAGGAAAAAGTGAAAACCTTGAAAGCGCAGAACTCGGAGCTGGCGTCTACAGCCAACATGCTCAGGGAACAGGTGGCACAGCTTAAACAGAAAGTCATGAACCACGTTAATAGCGGGTGCCAACTCATGCTAACGCAGCAGTTGCAAACGTTTTGAGGAGAGACTGTCGGGGGCTGAGGGACAACGGAGAGGAAATAAAAATAACAGACACAGACTTGAGAACTTGACAAGTTGCGAGAGGGAGAGAGAGAGGAAAGAAGTGTCCGAGGACTAAGGCCAAGGGTATCCAAGTTGGACTGGGCTGCGTCCTGACGGCGCCCCCAGTGTGCACGAGTGGGAAGGACTTGGCGCGCCCTCCCTTGGCGCGGAGCCAGGGAGCGGCCGCCTGCGGGCCGCCCCGCTTTGCGGACTGGCTGTCCCAGCGCAAACAGAACGTTAGACTTTTCTTTAACATTGACCAAGAACTGCATGGACCTAACATTCGATCTCATTCAGTATTAAAAGGGGGAGGGGGAGGGGCTGCAAACTGCAATAGAGACTAGATTGCTTCTGTAGTACTCCTTAGGAATACGAAGCGGGGAGGGGTTGAGGGGAGGGAGGCGGGAGGGAGGTTTGTGAGAATGAGGCTGAGCCTGCAGATGAACTCTTTCTGGCCTGCCTTCCTTAAATGTGTATGTACATATATATATTTTTTAATTTGATGAAAGCTGATTACTGTCAATAAACAGCTTCATGTCTTTGTAAGTTATTTCATGTTTGTTTGTTTGGGCGTCCTGCCCAGTGTTGTTTGTAAATAAGAGATTTGGAGCACTCTGAGTTTACCATTTGTAATAAAGTATATAATTTTTTTTATGTTTTGTTTCTGAAAATTCCAGAAAGGATATTTAAGAAAATAAAATATTGAAAAAGTACCCCTCCCCCAACCTCTTTTCTGAATTATCTATAGATTACTTATCTAGGTGGAGTTGAAAGAGTTAAGAGTGTCCATTAAAATCGCTCTCAGTGCTTCTTACTAACAAGCCGTAAAAACTGTTCTCTACTGGACTTGAGAAATGACTGTGGCTGATGCTCTCACCAAGTTATGCTCTTCCCTCCCCCACTGTCTAGGTAGAGTTGCTTACAAAGGATAGTTTGGCTTTTAAGGGGGCCCAAGGAGGGGAGGCTGTGGTGAAAAGGGACAGCCCACTCGGAAGTCAAACACTTTAAAGTTTGGATTATCAAGTGGCATGTGCTGTGACCATTTATAATGTTAGTAGAAATTTAATCATACATGCTTATTCTTAAAGCAGGAAAGGTGGCAGATTTTTAAAAAGATGTATCCTTCCAATTTGGAATCTTCACTTTAAGAATTCCTAGATTAAAAAGATGGTCGTTGCTTATGAATATTTATAACAGCATTCTTGTCACAATAAATGTATTCAAATACCAGTAACAGATCTTGAATTGCTTTCCCTTTACTACTTTTTTTCCTTCCCAAGCCCTATATTTAATCTTTTCTTTTCAGTTTCAGGGGTTAACATTACTACCACCTGAAGAATTTATTTAGTAAGAGCACAAAATTGCAATATGGATGAGAGTTACATTAATTCTCTCTCTCTCTCTCTCTCTCTCTCTCTCTCTCTCTCTCTCTCTCTCTCTCTCTCTCATAAACATCCATGTCTAGACAAATTACCAGCATAGCAGTTTACCATTTGGGATTCTGCTATAGTTTACTTCATAGTTTATTTCTAAAATAATCAACCTGTTTAATTATTTTGGCATCAGTCTCAGAAGATGGTAATCTACATACTATGGAAAACATTTGCAAGAGAAAATACAAACAGCATCACGATGATTACAGGTGTAAATCAAACCTTGACTCTGGGGAAATGGCAAACTTGAATTCTGTCTACAGATATAACTTAGATCAACAAGGCAGCACTCAACAAGGGAATAATTTTTGCTTAGTTGTTTTTCATCCCAAGAGCCAGTGTGATTATCAAGCAGCAAAAGCAATTTGATAGCCAGGAATATTTATTTCACAAACCACTAATTGAGGCAGGGCTGTTTGCTCATTAGCAGTGCTTTAGTACCCAACAGGTCTGGGAGTACTAATTTCCTGCCCATGGCTGTAAATCTACAGACACAAAGAGATTCTCCTTAGTGTATCTAGAGGTGGAAGAGACAGGCTTGTTAGCTATCAGATCCACCCCATTCTTAATAACACTTTTTAACAAAGGGTTACTGGGAGCAGAGCAGGGTTTGCCAAACAGTGAATTTGCCGATGTCAGCAACCCGGAAGGTGAGTTGATTTTGACCATATGTAGAAATAGTCAGCAGAGGGACAATAAAGCACTTTGGGGTGGGGCTCTATGGAAGCTAAACAAGAGCCAACTAGAAAAAATAAGCAGGCTGGAGAATTAATTACCTGCAAAGGTAGACTAAGCCCAGACAACAGTGCAGTACAGAAAAGCCACACCACTCCCCATTTGCTTTATAGTCCAGGGTTTAAAAAACAAAACAAAAAAAGCCTGAAACTCAGGCTTATCTCCACACTTGTTTATTTCAAATAACGTTCCAACTGTATATCCCTGAAATTCTAACAAAAGGGTTAGAAAAAATAATTGTGGTGATATCCTATAAACTTTGGAGACAGAAAATCTGCTAATTACTTGTAGACACTCAAAGTTAATTTTATTTTGGTATTCAATGTTATTGTTTGGATAACACTAATAGTTGGAGAAAATGAAGTTAGTAGTACATAAAGCCATTAATCCTCTTTTAATTTGTTTTATATGCGAGTATATGAATATCTCCACTAGAAAATTTTAACCTCTTGTGTCCATTGGAGCAGAGGGTTCATGAACGCAATGAAAATGCCTATAAACGTGTGTGTGTCTGTGTGTGTGCTTGAATGTGCACACATGCTCTCACACACTCACCTCCTAGGGAGAGAGATCGCTAGCTTTTATTTGGTTCTCACAGAGTTCCATGACTCAAAAGAAGTTAATAATTCCCAAGCCACACATTCACTCTAAGAAGCATATCTTTGTGTGTATCTGAATCCCATGCTTTTCACCTCTCCATGCTTCTGCTTCTGCTCATTGCTCTGCCTGATATACTTTTCCTTCTGGTTCCACTGATGAGTCCTACCCATTTTTCAAGAACGGGCATAAGTGGCACCTTCTCTGTAAAGCCTTTTTTGCTAACTCAATCTTCAGGAGAAATTAATATTCCCCATGGAGCACCCATAACACTTTATCAAAACTTCTATGATAGCACATTATGCACCTCTGTATCTCCTGGCTAGAACCCTATCCTCCTCATCTGTGGACCCAGACTCCTAGTACACTGCCTGGCATATACAGGATATTCATAAAGTAAATGTGTGATGACTGAATGAACAACGGGGCTTACATCCTCCTCCAAAATAATTCCAGGTCTTCATTTCTTTGAGAGAAATATACCTCACTTGTTTCCAGGTACACAACTCCAGATGGATTAAAGACCCCCAGAATAATCAAATCTGGGCAACCACCAAGTTCCAAAGCCTAGTTCTCAATGAGTGATCTTAATAGAATTAAGCTCTCCGCACATTCTTTCTCCCAGTCAGACAGAGTCCCTTCACTCCCCACTAATGCAAGTGGGCATCTTCTTATATAAAAGGGGTCTGCCTGAAACATTGGGCTTGGAGATAGAGATGGGAAAGTATAATAAGGGGTCATTAGACAGGCACCAAAAAATATTTCCAAATGTTCCTTTGTTAAAATATCATCATTATTGCCAGGGAGCACTTTATGTCTATAAAATTAATGCGTTTCAGCGGTCCAGAAATCAGTACCCAGTATTTGCTTGATAGCGACAATGATTGTGATAATGTATCTATTGCCCAGGTTCTTTTTTTGTTAGAGAATATGTGCATAGGATGAACCAAGGAAAAAAACAAAGCCTTTTATTCCGTCCCTTGCCTCCACCACCTACTTCTAAGTTGGTGAAGTGCAATGTCATGGAAGAGAGAAGAGGGTTAGAAGCTGGGATGGTCCCAGGAAGTAAAACTATCCCTTGCTTCATCTGGAATCCGACCCAGTTATCTGGTTGGGCTTTTGACATCCCAAAGAGGGGCATCCCCTGGGCCTGGGTCTCATTGAGGCCCTGAGCTAAATGTGGGGATTCAGTGACAAGCAAGACACAATCCCTAAGCTTAAGAAACTCATGGTCTAATAGGGAGGAACGTGCAGATAAAGCAGAAGAAGTGCCAGTGAGGGGAGAAGGAGCCATTATCAGGAAAGACTTCATGGGAGAGATAACATTTGGGCTGACCCAGTGGGACTCACTAGGCAGGAGAGGTAAGAGGAGGAACTTGTGTGCAAAGGCACGGGGGCATAAGAAAACATGGTGTATTTAGAGACTTGTAAGCAGCTTGTGGAGGCTGGGAATGAACATATGAGAGGGGAAATGAAGGGAGATGAAATGAGGAAGTTTAAGGGTTAAGACAAAATAAATGAACAAACAAAATCAAAACAGACTCATAGACACAGAGAGCAGACTGGGGGTTTCCAGAGGGGAGGGGGGTTGAGGGACTTGGTGAAAGAGGTGAAGAGATTAAGAAATATAAATTTGTTCTTACAAAATTATCATAAGGATGTAAAGTACAGCTTAGGGAATATAGTCAATAATATTACGATAAGTATGGATGGGGCCAAGTGGATAATGGAAATATCAAGCGGAACACTTTGTAAGTATATGATTGTCTAACCTGAAACCAATACAAAATAATACTGTGGGGAAAATAAAATCCACAGGTGTATTAAAAAATTAAGGGTCAGGTTGTTAAGAGTTTGGATGTTATCCTGTAAGTGATGGAGAAATGTAGAAGGAGTAGAAGCAGAGCAGGAACATGAGTCTCTCAACTTAAGGAAGAGTCCTGCTCGAAACCATTTAGATGATGGACTGATGGGGAAAAGGCTAGGGAAGATGTGTAATACCAAAGAGAGGTTTTTAGCTTAATTTAAAGGAGTTCTAGAGTTGTGGAGAAATGGAAAGATGGCTTGGTTCAAAGCTACATCGTGCCACAGTCCTTCCTTCACAACTTTCTGAGAAGTTAGGCCTCAGGAGGGATATCAGAAGTTCACTTTTCACATAGGCTGCTTGTCCATATTTAAGTTTTCCTCTCCTCTGTGTCAATCTGGCACATGAAGGAAGGAAAGTCATCTTACCAAATGGTCCAGAGCTCCCCTGCTCAGCGTCAGTATCCTCAAATATACAGATGTGAAAAGAAGAGGCTTTTCAACTCTGTACTGTGACCCTCCCAGGGTCACAGTACAGAGTTGGTCCTCACCACTGCAGGACCCAAACCTAATTTCATCTAATCACCTAGGATTGATTAAGCTCAGTGGGATGAACTGACCCAAACTATACAAATTCTTTGATGTATAAACTAAGAGGCTCGTGGTTTTGTTTATGTTGGAAGGATTGAATTATAACACTTTACATTCATATAACACTCATTTTATTGAGCAAGCAATACTCTAGTGCCAAGCACTAGAGATGCAGAGATGCAGTGGAGAAATCCACAAGATTCCTCCCCTCATGGAGTTTATAATCTGCTGAGAGGCACCGTAAATAAGGAAACACACTAATAAATATATGATTCTACATTTTGACAAGTACAGTTGGCCTTTGAAGAACACAGGTTTGAACTGTGAGGATCCACTTATACCCACATTTTTTTTTTCAATAAATACTGTAAATGTATGTTCTCTTCCTTATGCTTTTCTTTTATCTAGCTTACTTCATTGTCAGAACAATATGTAATACACAGGACATAAGAAAATATATGTGAATGAACTGTTTATATTATATTAGGCTTCCAGTCAACAGTAGGCTATTAACAGTAAAGTTTTGGGGAGTCAAAAGTTATACATTATTTTTGGCTGTGTGGGGGATCTGTATCCCTAACCTTCATGTTGTTCAAGGATCAAGTGCACAACTGAGAAAACAAACTAGGCACTAAGAAAGAGAAAAACTACCTAAACTGGTTTGATGGCAAGATAAAAAGGGGGTCTTTCTGGAGAATTACTCGCACTGAGACTTACTAGATGGCTAAGAGTTCATCAGGAAAGAGAAGAGTATGGTAGGGAATTGCAGGTGGAGTGTCAGCATGAAGGGAAACTTGGGAAGGACTTTAGGATAGCCTAGGAGTTAAGAGAAGGTCTTTATTCCTGGAGTGGAGTGAGCAAAGGGGAGATTGAGGAGCATGAGATTTGCACTCAACAGTTCATAGTCTTGTCATTTCCAAAGTGCTCTCACTTCTTCTATCCCCCACTACTCTGAGGATGCTCATTGTCATAATTGTGTTTCACAGGAACAGAAACTGAGGCTTCCAGTTAGTTTTAAGAGCTTTTGTCACTGGTGAGGCTGCAATCAGTTCCTCAGACATCAGCCATATACTTCTCCTATGTTATTCCAGGAAGCAGATGCCCTGGTGATCCTGTGTTCTTTACCCAGAACACAACCCTAGTTCCACATCAAGTACCCTGAGGAACTGAATTAGTCATCAGAAGGTTCTTTGATGTGCATAGCATCTGAGCAAAGGTAATCAGATAGTCTCCTGGGATGTTTCATCCACACCACAGCAACACAGAATGAACTCTCCTTGTCCTGCTACAAACTCCTCCCTGAAGAAGCCCTGACAATTTCTTGTTATATAAACTTTCTTCATGTATATCCACTAAAAAAACATTGCCTGATTTTTGTACCATTACTGCTTTAGAAAATTGGGTTTTGAGATCATTAATTTAAGATACTACCTTCTGGCTATCTAGACAGAATTTGGGTATTTCTCAAATCTCCTCATCAGCGAATCTCTTTCATAGTGCATTGATTCTTTCTAGATTCATACTCAGACAGAGCATCTTTTCCTGAAGTTACCTCAAGTCTATAAAAAGGTTAACAGGCACCTGGGCTATTAAATAATTGATCACACCACAAGTTAGGATGTTTACAGAAAATGGTAACAGAAGACACAATTTAAAAAAGGATTTCAGACATAAAACAGTGGCAAATATAGTGGCTCAATGATATCATCATGGGCCCCGGTGTTTCCATCTTTTCAGTTCACCATTCTTGGGTCAAGAAAGTTCCTAGTGTGGACTCAAGATAACTGTCTCAGTTCTTGGCATCACAGATAAACAAAATAATCACTAGAAATTCAAGGATGTTTAGTCTTTCTCTTTTTATTAGCAAGAGAAACCTTTCCTAGAAGCTTCCCACCTCAATCCCAGTGGACTTCTTTTTGGGTCCCACTGTCCATGAGCAGGTCGGTCACATGCCTATATCCAAACTCATCCCTGGCAAAAAAAAAAAAAAAAAAATGAAATCACCATGATTGATCTGCAGCCATGATTCATCTCTTAGGCTCACTCACCTTCGTCTAAGCACAGAAGAGAGTGAATACCAAAAGTAAACCTTAAAAATAAATAAAGATCAAGCCTCTGATAGCAGAAAGAAGTGGGGAGGCGAATGGCTTTTAGGTTGGTGAATAGTCATTTGTGCTCTACACCAAATATTTCCAGTTCTCCTCTAGGGCACAAAGTAGGGTTGTGTTCACCTATCTCCTACCTCCTTGACATTGGGTGAGAAGCCTGGTGACTTGTGTCAGCCAATGAAATGGGAACAGTAGTGACTTATATCACACCCATGTGAAAGCTTTAAGAATTGAGTGTAAGCAGATGTGGAATCTAATTAACAAAATAAATTGATGAATAAAGAGGTTCCAGAAACATGGAAGCATGGAACACAGTGTGGAATCTCAGAGGGAAGGAGAGGGAAAGCGGGTAGGTGTGAGGCAATCAACCAAAGACCTTGTACGTGTATATGCATAACCCATGGACACAGACAATTAGGTGGCGAAAGCCTGGGGTAGGAGGTAGGGGCTAGATATGTAATACTTTCAACAATAAAGATTTTTAAAAAGAATGGGTGTACGGTTCGACATGTTTCCTTTCCTTAGTCTTGACAACTGTAAAGGCAGAAATGGAATGTCCAACAATCTGAGTCTTTAATGATGTTGGTACATCAGAGTCCATCACCACCCCCAGCACATCCATGAGCAAAAACTTACACCTGTTTTAAGACATGGAGATTCAAGGGATGCTTGTCATTGCAGCATTACCTAGTTTTTCCTATAACTGCTCCAGTAGGAACCAATAGTATCTGCCACAAGTGTAATAAAAACTAATCTTCTATAATAAAAGAGAAACATGCAAATGTGACCGTTACCACCAGCCAATCAGAGCGGCTGTATGCAAATTAACCCAGCCAAGATGGAGGCCAACAGCCATGGAACTAGAGCAAACCAAAGGGTTCTGTTGCAACTGCCTGCCTATGTTGGCAGTTGGAAGTGGCACCAGGGCACCAGGGCACCAGGAAGTGGGAAAGCAAGGTGGCAGGCCAGGGAGCGGGTAAGAGGTGGCAGGGGGTCGGCGGCCTGCTT